>OVAF01002431.1:0-16471 GCA_900406245.1 Odontarrhena argentea | reverse complement strand
AAGACGAAGAACAAATATAGCCTCAGATAAAAGAAACAAGCAAACATATATCTTGTCCTTGATGAATTCGGATATGGCAAAAAATTGAAAAAGTAGAGGACATGCCCGATTGCTTTGGTTCCAAGAGATATGATAAGCAAGGGACTAACCTTGTAACACACAATGGTATCATCAGGGTACATAGCAAATAACTTAGTCCCCAGACGGGCATGGCATGAATCACAGAGGCTCTCATCATTTATCTGCACGTGACGTGATCTTTCTTCTAATCTTGCTAACCTCGAGTCTACATCCAATGCACGAGAAACATTGTGCACGATCTGCAAAAATTGACTTAAGAGCATAAGACACTAAAAGTATAGCCACGCCATGTACAGGTTCCAGTAATTTAAAACATAGTGACAAATTTTGATAAGCTTATCAATCATTCAGTATTGATCTCTTCTTAGCATTTAGCTGTGCATATTACTGTTATCCATAAGCACATTTGACAAGTATAATACACATAAATCCTCCCCCATCACTTCTCCTTCCTAAGAAAAAGATATTCACAACTCTGCAGTACTAGCAGATATCAACCACACCGAAGCAAAGGGAATGTGAATTTGTACTTGGCCTTGACGATGATGATGAACCCGAGCCCTAAGCATTCTCAAAATTGTATCTGATGCCAGTTTTAAGGGCATATCAGGAGACAATTTCTGCAAATAAAACATGATATCAGCTCTATCATCAGACAACAAGCAAACGAGTAAGCTGTAGGATAAAAGCTCTTCTAACATATGAAGGACTTGGATTTCTTACTTCCAAAACTTGCAAAGGATCAAGTGATTCCCCGTGGTTGTGGAGAAGACGAACAGCAGCTTTGAACATAGGCTCTTTACCATTTTGAGGATCCAAGTACATAGTAAGCAACCTAAGATCAACTTTCTGTTATAAGGGATTTAACAAGGAGCAAAAGCAAACTGTGTGATGGCATTCACAACCAATTGATGAGATGAAGGAAAAAAACCTACTGCATAAATGCATCCGGTCTTCCAATCTCCACACAATATTGCTCTGCAGCTGCACAATCCTCAAGCTTCCTGGCGCACACCACAGAAAATCTTGTCTCAAACACAAATTCAAGTTCAACCAAACATTCAAGTTCAACGTAAACTATATTTGCACACATCATATTAGGTCTCGNTCTGCAGCTGCACAATCCTCAAGCTTCCTGGCGCACACCACAGAAAATCTTGTCTCAACCACAAATTCAAGTTCAACCACAAATTCAAGTTCAACCAAACATTCAAGTTCAACGTAAACTATATTTGCACACATCATATTAGGTCTCAAAATATTTGGTTTCCAGAACAATCATATACATTCAACTTCGTTCTATTACACTTCTTATCACTATTAAAGTGAACTTACAGAGCAAGAATTTGAAGGACCAATGTCTCCTGCCCTATTCTTCGGTATAGGATGGCCTACCAAAAAATTTCACATATGTCAAAAGGGTAAAACAACACAAATCACTTGTTTTGAAAGTAAATCATTTAAAGGGTCCTAGGTGCTCACATACACCTAAATGACACTTTTAAAAAAAANAAAGGGTAAAACAACACAAATCACTTGTTTTGAAAGTAAATCATTTAAAGGGTCCTAGGTGCTCACATACACCTAAATGACACTTTTAAAAAAAATTAATTAAAACAAATCAAACAAATTTGACTGACAAACCTTTTCCAACCATAGTTCTGATCCTTCAATCAATTCCAAGATTTCTTCAGGGTCATATAGATCTGAAGACTGCAAAAAGGTCTGCAACCTTTCCCTTACATCAGTTTCAAACAAAGAAATACCCCCAACAATATAATCATGTGCCTCTCTGCCTCCAGTATCAGCTTCTTGAATACCAATTTGAACTGCAACACTTTCAAGTGCTGCTTTTGCAAGTGAGAGAGCATACGATGTATGCAGCTGTGGATCATTGTAGTCTCTTTCTTCAATCAACCACTGGAGGTACCTGGCCAATGTATACAATTATGGCAAGAAAAAGGGTTAAAACTTTCCGAACTTTGCTACAAAAAACTATGGTGGAACTCTAACGAACCTTCCTTTTACTAGTTGCTATGAACCTTTTACTAAAATTGAACTGGATGAAATTTATTTATGCAGTAAGTTTCTATACCTCTGTATGATTTCAACCTTTTTGGGATCAATAGCTTGGATCACTTGCTCTGCAATAAGATAAGGAAACACAAATCCTCACATCAATCAAAATCTTATAGTATTTTATCCACCATTATACATCTAATCTCATAAGTGAAGGCACTCATAAAACAAAGTCAAATAAAAACAATATGAACACTGTAAGTTGTTGACAGTAATAATGGAACAGATGCCTATTATATAATCTGAATCTTAACTATAAATTAGGTTCCCCTAAACATAAAGCAGCATTGGACTTCTTGTATTACCTTAATCACATCAGACTACAACTTAACACTCTTTCATCAATACAAGTCCAGAATATATCACAATTGAAAATCTAAGAAACAGTTGGGAAAATATTTATAATTATAACGGAAAGAGATCGAAATCTAACTCGCAAATAAACATNAAAGAGATCGAAATCTAACTCGCAAACAAACACAAAATTTATGTTAAGCCGGGTTCCCACCTGGTGAAAGCTCTTCTGTCCTTTTGTCTGACGTCAGGACTTGGATAGCAAACAATGGGTTTATATCTGAAATCTAAAAATGATACATTCACAATATTTTATTCACAACCTGCAAGTCTTTAATGAATAAAGTCACAATTACAATTACTTGGAATTATGTCATATACATGTCATACCCAACTAAGATGCTGCAATGCCAGTTCAGGATCACAGGGTTCCTCAAGAATTCTGGCTGCTTCTGCGGCAGCAGCCTCTTTACCAGATAACCTAATGAGCTCATTGTCGTGTATATAGGGCACCAAGTCATCTGAGTCTTGCCATAGACCAGATGAATAATTCTTCGAAAAAAGGCGCCAAATCGCAAGAGCCTTTGCACTCATCCCCTTACTTGCATACAGGAATGCAAGTGTTCGCAGGTGTCCAGATTCATTTAGAAGAGTCTCCAACTCCTCCTGCACCGCCCACACAAGTTGTAAAGTCATCCCTCAAGCAACCTTCTGACAAAAAGCTCTGTTTTTCAATGCATCGTAATTCTAAGGATCCCAAAAATTTAGAATGTCCTCATGGAGTATTATAGTTAAACTGAAATTGAAAATATAAATTCTAGAGTACTACAGTTAATAATTTCCAGTTAACATCGCTTCATTCAGTGTAACTTTGGAGACTTTGCTCGGGGACATCCTACTGCACCCTAAGATGGTTGTCAGTGATCCACTGCTTATAACGACACTATTTTACTAAACTAACCCTCAGCTAAACAACTGCAAAACTGGTACAAGTACATTTGCATTAAATAAACGCACCTAGTCTACTAGGTGCTGAAAACTTGATTTCTTCTCCTTATTAAACCAGCTATAGCCATCCTACTCAAATAATTCTGTCAAAGAAATAGAGTTACTAGATCTATATCACAATTTACTTGTATATTTAGTTGTTTGTTTTGGGTGCCACCTATTGAGTTGATGCTATGCAAATATGTACATGTGTATAATGTATTAACTAAACGCATACCACAACACAATTATTTTCGGAAGATGCAAGATTCTCCATATCTTCGACACGGTTTAATGCTCTGTACAGAAGCATTAGAAGCGTATCTATTCCCTCCCTTACTGGGTGGGTTAAGTCCTTTTCACGTGATACCTCGAGGTACCTTTCACAACAGGTAACATTACCTCGTTATTTGCCAATTCACACCTTAGCTAATAGGATATAGTAAAAAAGCAGTGGAGAAAAAAGAAAACATAAAAAAAAAAAGAGCAGTCATATCACCTGGTAATATTTTTAATTGCTGACTCCAATAAATCAGCTCTACTAGGCGGATTTGAGAAAAACTCTTCATCAACTGGAGTGTCCATTCCAGCTTTTTTTAGAAAAATGGCTCTCTGGATGGCCATCAACCCATTATCTACAACATCTTCAAAAGGAGCAGGGGGAGGATGCAGTCCCCAGTATCTGTTTCTTGGAACCTGAAAGCAAGTTAGGATCCTAGTGAAGCAGAGAGCAGTCAAAAAAATGCTTGAGATATCATATATTTCAGTTTCGTTACAAGTTAGGCAATGGTAAGGAAAATATAGATCTTTTTGGTTAGTTAATCATAATAAACAAACTGCCAGGGAATAAAACTAATATATATACATACCTGCAAAGACCATCGATTAGGATCCCGCATGATAAAAGGAAAAACTTCAGAAGGTTCCATTCTTTCTGACTTTAAGAACTGATCCACTGCTTCCTCAAAGCGCAAATCAAAGAGTAGTAGATACCCTATTTGAGCATGAAGAAAAGAAAGCATTTCTTTTGAAATTTCCCCCTGTAAGTCAAGCTCCTCCACCAGGGAGATGGCTTCTCTGTATCTCTTTTTCCTTAATAGGTCTTTAATCTGTTCTTCATAAGGCACTCTACGATAAAAACTTAGCTGAAAGATCACAAGAAAAGAGTCAACAGAATATTCGTGACTATTTCATCAACAAGTTATACTTGAGAGAACTGAAGAAAGCCATTATGGGGATAAATACCTTTGATAAGGTACTAACAGCCAAAAGGTTTCCGTCTCCTGTCTCGTCTACGGCCAAAACCGAAGGCCCACATCCTTCAGGACCAAAACTAACTGACTGAACACAAGCACCCGATTTCTTCTGATGTATTTCCATTTTTCCATCTCCAACGGTGACCAAATAGAAAGACAATTCTCCAACAGAATCAGGTCTCCTCTGAAACACAAGGCTCCCTCCGATAGGTTGTCCGTTTGTGTCCACAACAACTCCAACATTGTCCACCAACAACAACACTTTCCACTCTTTGCAGAGCAATTTGAGCAACGGCGGACCAGACACATCAGGCAATGTAAATATCACCCCATTTTGACCAGTGACGCACGAAATCAAGCTATACCCTTTAACAGTTCCCGCAATAACATAATCATCAAGCCAAACCAAAGTTTTGATCCCACCAATACCCAGAATCTCTTTCAAGACAACAAAGGAAACACTTGAGCCGTCCTTCTCATCACACTGAAGTTCAATCAGCAACATTCTCTCACTAATAGCAACAGCGAAAACATAATGACCTTGTTGGATTCCCTCATGTCGTGAATCCTTACCTTTGATATCATTCACTCGACTTCCAGCTCCAAGCATCTGAAGAAGCTTCTTCCCTGAACTAGAATCAGACGAAATCTCAGAAGGCAACAAGTCAGTACTCGACGAGTCGCGTCCTCTCACTCTCTTAGCAACCACATTGATCCCTTTCAATAAACCACCCAATCTCTTAGCGGGTTGAGAAAGAAGCGAATCCACCACGAACAAGTAGCCATTGGAGAGTGCTAGAACTTTCCCTCTTTCCTGACCAAGCACAAAGATAGACTCAACGGGAGAAGCGCTCAGCGATACACTTCCGAGACGCGCGACGATATTAGTTGAAGTGTCGAGAGAGAGGAGAATCAAAGATCCGGAGAGAGTGCCGGCGTAGACTAGGGTTTGGGAATCGGAATGATGGCAGAGAGACAGAGCTCGGATCTTATCGACGCCGCCGAGATCGAAACGGGCAGTAAGTTCCACAACTGCCCGAGATTTGGACATGGCCTAGACCAGGTGTATGAAGACAATGGTGGTGACCGGAATTGGGTGGAAGAGATAAAGGCGATTGAAACTCCGGCGATCACCGGTAAAGCCAAAGAGTCAGACACGTCAAGTTCCCATTTTGACTACATAAGAATTTTTGCCTTTATTATCATCGAACATAAACGAAGTCGTTTTAAGCAGCTTTGTCGGAAGGATGATACGGTGTCGTTTTAATTGGTGATCAAACTTTTCTTTTTGTCGATCAGAATAATGTCACTCTAGGTGGTCTTTGGCTCTCAGTCATATGGTGCTTCCTAATTGTTTGGATGCAATGCAGCAATATATATTGATTGGGATCAATGTCGGTTCTGAGGTGAATAAGAGAAAACAATCGTTTTTTTTTTGTAATGAGAAAACAATCGTTTTATACATTAATCATTTAATCAAGTATTACATATGGATTTCAATCTAAAGATATTCTTTTTTTGCTTTATGCATATGATGATGATAACGGACCGATATTTCATTTATTTGATAAAATATTGGATGAACACCATAGCTTAATCTTTTTTCTTTTGCATAATGGTTACATAGTATCAAATAAATAAAAAAACAAATGTATTAAATAAAAGAATCAAATAACAAATAACGAAGCAGAGATATATATATAAAAAAAAAAAAACGGTGAGAATATTCCATAGAATTATTATTTTGTAATCTAATAAGAAAAAAAAAAAACCATGTTTTTATATGTTCTTGTGTTTTCTGGAAGAAAATGAATAATTTCGTGATCCTTACAACATAGACACGTGGCGCTCCAAATCGCCAGAAGCCCATCCACAAAGAGTTCTTCCTTCTTCTTCCGTAGAAGAAAAAAGCCGCGCCAAAGCCCACAGAAACTGAGCAAATTTGGATGGCACAGCTTCATCTCAATCTTCGTCTTCTCCATTAAATTAAAGGATGCGTAATCTCACTTTGGGTCTCAGATCCTCTTCTTCTNTTCCACAACTGCCCGAGATTTGGACATGGCCTAGACCAGGTGTATGAAGACAATGGTGATGACCGGGATTGAGCGGAAGAGATAAAGGCGATTGAAACTCCGGTGATCACCGGTAAAGCCAAAGAGTCAGACACGTCAAGTTCCCATTTTGACTACATTAGAATTTCTGCCTTTATTATCATCGAACATAAACGAAGTCGTTTTAAGCATCTTTGTCGGAAGGCTGATACGGTCTCGTTTTAATTGGTGATCAAACTTTTTTTTTATTGATCTGAGGTTCTTAAGTTGAACTTAATACTTGATCAGAATAATGTCACTCTAGGTGGTCTTTGGCTCTCAGTCTTATGCTGCTTCGTAATTGTTTGGATGCAGCACTATATATTAATTGGGATCAATGTCGGTTCTGAGGTGAATAAGAGAAAACAATCGTTTTATACATTAATCAAGTATTACATATGGATTTCAATCTAAAGATATTCTTTTTTCGCTTTATGCATATGACGATGATAACGGACCGACACTAATTAGTGTTATTGATCTTTTGTTCGTTGATATCGATTAATATAGGTTCCACTTTTCTTTTAAATGTTGATTTCTTGGTTTTGAATCGGAACTTTGTTATTTTGTTTCTTTTGGTGCTATTTATCTCCGAGGTTAGTGGTATTTTACATATTCTTCTAGTCTACTTCGTCTAAACCATGTTGTTAATGTTTTGCGGTATTTAATTGTCTAAATTATTCATGTTCTTTTATAAATTTTCACATATTTTTTTTTCGCTTTTTGGTGGTTTTTATCATTTCATTTTCTCGATTGATTTTTTTTTTATTTTTATTTTATTTGGAACTAGATGAAAATATATTGAATTTGTCTAATTCCTTAATCAATATCTTTTAAAATTGTCCAAATGATTTTCTGATTGATTGTACGATCAAATAATCTTAACTTTTTTTTTTGTCCGTAAAATTACTCAAAATAACTTAAACAATGCTACATTTTTTTTTTTGGTAAACTAAACAATGCTACATTGGTCATACCACTCCTACGTAGATAAAATGTTGGATGAACACCATAACTTAATCTTTTTTCTTGTACATAATGGTTACATAGTATCAAATAAATAAATAAACAAATGTATTAAATAAAAGAATCAAATAAGAAATAGCGAAGCAGAGATATATAAAAATTAAAAAAAAAAAAAACGGTGCGAATATTCCATAGAAATATTATTTTGTAATCTAATAAGAAAAAAAAAAACCATGTTTTTTTTATGTTCTTGTGTTTTCTGGAAGAAAATTAATAATTTCGTGATCCTTACCACATAGACACGTGGCGCTCCAAATCGCCAGAAGCCCATCCACAAAGAGTTCTTCTTCTTCTTGTTCCGTAGAGGAAAAAAGCCGCGCCAAAGCCCACAGAAACTGAGCAAATTTGGATGGCACAGCTTCATCTCAATCTTCGTCTTCTCCATTAAATTAAAACATGCGTAATCTCACTTTGGGTCTCAGATCCTCTTCTTCTCTTCAACTTCAACTTCCATTCACCTGCAACTTCAACTTCTCTCCTCCTTCTTCTTCTTCCTCCTTCAGACTCTACAGGCGATTTCATTTCCTTAAACCATGTTCTTCCCTCAAACAGACCAAGAAGAAGCAACAACAGTCTCCTCCATCCACCGCCCCACCTCCCCAAAGTCTCCGGTGGTTCTTCAATCCCAAATCCAGCGACGACGATAACGACGACGATCCTAAGTCTGAGAGCGATGACGATGGTGGATCGGAAGGAGATGCTGCGATAAAGGGTACAATTTTGGCTGGAGTATTGTTGATTGGTACGGTTGGTGGTTTCGCTGGAGTTGGATATGTGTACAGAGACCAGATCAATACGTTTCTCACTCAATTCTCCACTCTAATTGAAGGTTCTGTTACTCTGCCTTTAGTGTGCTATACATTGAATCCGTGTTTGATTCAATTTCTGGTCTTATAAACCAAATTCCACTGGATTAGATTTTAGCTTTCAGTTGTATCTTGAACTCTATGACAGTTGCAATTTAGATACTGATGCGGATTTAGGATAGTTTTGATCAATTTCAGAAGTTGACTGAGTTTGTGTTCTCGAATTTACAACAGGTTATGGTCCAGCTGGGTATGCGCTGTTCGTTGCCGTGTATGCTGGGCTTGAGGTAAGCTTTTTTATACTCTCTTCATGTGATTTGGGTTTTTTTGCTTCATGTGACTTTATTTCATTGTCTGTCTATTAGATACTAGCCATTCCGGCTCTCCCATTGACTATGTCAGCCGGTCTTCTCTTTGGTCCTTTAATTGGCACCATCATAGTTTCTATCAGTGGGACAGTAAGTTGTTTACCTAGAACACAAACAACTCAAAATCCATGTCACCGAGTAACCTTCCCATGTTTTGGTTTTACTCGTGTTATAGATGGCTGCTAGTGCTGCTTTTCTGATTGCTAGATACTTTGCCCGAGAGCGTATCCTTAAGTTAGTTGAAGGAAACAAGAAGTTCCTCGCCATTGATAAAGCCATTGGTGAAAATGGTTTTAGGGTTGTTACTCTCCTTCGGCTTAGCCCTCTGCTTCCTTTCTCTCTTGGCAACTACCTGTATGGGCTGACATCTGTGAAGTTTGTGCCTTATGTATTTGGAAGGTCCGTGTTGGTGCATCATTTTATACTATTTCCGTATAATATCCACTGTGAAAAATTGATACTTTTGTTGTGGTTACTTTGGAATCCAGCCTGTACCCTGGATGCGCTTATGTTGTTACTCTAAGCAGTGTCGATCAGAAGTTGATTATATTCATTTTGCATTTGATAAGATGAATTCTGAGTTTACATACTCATTTATGGATCTGTTTTTCAGCTGGTTGGGAATGCTTCCAGGATCTTGGGCTTATGTCAGCGCTGGGGCTTTTGGACGAGCAATCATTGTGAGTTTTTGCTATCTTATAATCTGAGGCCTCAGTGTCGACAATGATAAAAAAGGAACCGCATAAAAAATTTCATGTCAAGCGTGAGGCTATATTAGGATCCACCAAGCTTTTCCTGNCAGCGCTGGGGCTTTTGGACGAGCAATCATTGTGAGTTTTTGCTATCTTATAATCTGATGCCTCAGTGTCGACAATGATAAAAAAAGGAACCGCATTAAAAATTTCATGTCAAGCGTGAGGCTATATTAGGATCCACCAAGCTTTTCCTGTTGGTGTACAATAGGTCCATGTTGATCAGTATTATTCAATGGTAGAACTACTATTGACAGCTAATTTAGGAAAGCAGCGCGTTAGGAGGCTTTTAGATCATCAAGCTGTTGGGTCAAAGCAAAGAGTTCTGTTTATGATGTAACGAAAAAAGGGGATCGATATTGAATGATAGGCAACTAGTCAACACACTCAACACANTGGTGTACAATAGGTCCATGTTGATCAGTATTATTCAATGGTAGAACTACTATTGACAGCTAATTTAGGAAAGCAGCGCGTTAGGAGGCTTTTAGATCATCAAGCTGTTGGGTCAAAGCAAAGAGTTCTGTTTATGATGTAATGAAAAAAGGGGATCGATATTGAATGATAGGCAACTAGTCAACACGGTTTACTTATGGAACTAAACTTGAATCAAAGAAATTGTGTCTGAAGGATCAGAGACGTTTCTTTTGTAACTTCCATGAGTGTTTGAACTGTGAATACATTGTGATTCTGGCAAGCATCATAATCGGCAAACGGCGTTTTTGTATCTATTTTTTTTTCAGCAAGAAGAATCTAATGTTGGCTTGCATGGAGGAAATGGCCAGCTTTTAACGCTCGGGCTGGGTGTGTTGTGTACTGCATTGGCTGGAACATATGTGACACGCCTTGCAAAGGTAATTCATACTTTGAGTAATTCTTTGTTATTTTGATTCACCTGATCTCATTTCTGGTTGGCTGTTGCAGGATGCTATAAAGGATATTGACGAGAACTAGAGAGATGCACCCTTTGGATTACAAACTAGGATTTGTAAAACATTATACGAGGATCATGTACCAAAATCGAATGTTATCTAGGATGACATAAATGTTGCTCTATTACTGTTCATAGTTGATATATAAATTGAGTATTAATTTTTCGCTCTATCAAAAGATTCTAGAAAGGCATTTATAGATAAAAGTAAAGTCGACTGCATTTGAAAGTCGACAGCCAAATTTTCACCAAAACGTTTAGGAAGATGAGAACATTTCCCGGAAAAAACCAAAAACAAAAGTTTTGTGATTTTATTTGTCAAAAGAATAGCAAAAGAAAAATCCGTTCAGAGGGACTCAAATTCGTCACGTCTTCACCATTGATTCACTAAGCAGTAGCTTCCTTCAAGTAGGCAATGAGATCAGCACGATCTTGTGGCTTCTTCAACCCAGGGAACACCATCTTCGTGCCGGGTATGTACTGCACAACATCATAACACCACAACACCAAATCAGAATGCATCAATCTCAAAACGAATCATGAAACAATCTGAGTGATCTTATATATGCATAGGAGGCTGGTATTATTATTACCTTCTTGGGGTTGAGTAAGTAATCATACAAGGTCTTCTCTTCCCAATCGACAGCTTTGTTCTTGTTGGCAGCAGAGTAAGAGTAACCAGCAGTTGTACCAGATTGTCGTCCAAAGAGACCGTTTAGATTGGGTCCTATACAAAACCAAGGAATTTTAACAAGTGATGTGAGCAAAAAATAGGGAATGACGATCTGTGACAAAACTAGAGAAGAATCAACTCGAGATTCAAAATCGCATTTCCACCAAACGAAGAAAAAGGAGGCACTACTGCGTATAAACCATAGTGCCAAAAAAAATAAGACAAGAATTCTAGAAACATCGAGCTATTTTCAGAAAGAATACGAGTACAAAACTAATTTCAATGAAGTTGGCGACAAAGTTTCCGAAATGATTGATCATTGACGCAATTACCAAAATAGGATTTGCTGCATCACAATTCCGAATCAAAATCAAATTCCACAATAACTGCGCCAAGAAATTGTTCGTCCTCACATGAACATAGAATTTATCTTAAAGATGAAACATCCCCATCATAAGGCTATAAGTTTTTCTGGATCGGATCTATGATAATTCGAGAACAAACATCCCCATCGACGGATTCACAAAACGGATCACATAAGGGATCACAAAACTGATTAACGCGAACAAATCGGATCCAAAGCGATGTGAAACGAAGACTTGAATAAACTCGGATCCACAATTGAATAGAGATCAAGATGTATTACCTTGTTTGTGACCGGCGCCTTTTTCGACGGTGTGACACTGGGCGCACTTGGTCCTGAAGATCTTCTCACCGGCCTTGGAGTTTCCTGGTGGAGCTTCGTCAAAAGACGCCATTTTCGCAGAGACAGAAACAACGAGAGAAAATGAACACGGAACTCGCTTCTCTAGCTCTTGGAAGATTCGTAGGGTTTCTTGCGATGGGACTCGAGACCTCCGTAAAAATAAGCGATTCCCATTGATGGGCTACCACCTAATGGGCCAATACTGGGCTCAATTTTTTACTTTCATGTACTAAAATTGTTTTTGCTTGTACTGAAAGGAAAATTAACGAAAGACCAAACAAGTTTATATGTAAAACTGTAAATCAATTTTTGATCATCAATGGATATGGAGCAAGCAAATAAAACTGGACTCGACTGAACAAATGTTATATTGAATACATACAATCACTTTTAAGTTCCTGATTTGTAATTATCGTCTAATTTATTGCATTTGCTGAGAAATCCTGCAAATAAAACTTGTTATTGCTCTGTTGATACGTGGTTGTATATTAGATTATGTACAATCAACAACATGATGCTCCAAAGTTTGATTATCCTCAAATTCAGTGGGGTCAAACAATCTTTATCCTACTTCTACAAGANCAAGTCGTTCTTCATCTGAACTTTGCTCCTGATTGATGGCAGAAGAACCAATCATTGGCTTACACAATCTGTTTACCCCAGCTTCTGTTTCAACCAAAGCAAATTCATGAGCCTCTTGCACAGCCAATTCACTTAGTAAAGTCTTTACCTCTTCAAGCTTGCTCGTACCAGTTAATGCGTACATATCTGCAATCAACACGTAGTGCCCTAGATTCTTTGGCTTCATCTCCAGTAGCTTATCTGCAGCCCATTCACCAATTTTTGTGTTCCCATGGTTGAGGCAAGCTATCACTAGAGTAGCAAACATAGCAGGAGATGGCTTGTAAGGAGTTGCACGGATTATTATATCTCTGGCTTGAGCCAGGAAACCTGCTTTGCTATAGAGATCAACCATACAAGAAAAGTGTTCAAGGCGAGGTTGTACACTAAAAGCATGCTGCATCTTCTCAAACAGGTTTTCTCCTTGACTCACTAATTTGGAATGGCTGCAAGCTGATAAAACTGCAACTATAGTTACATGATCAGGTTCGATACCGGATCTGATCATATCAATGAACCATGCCCAAGCGACTTCTCCTTCACCCAGCATGCCATATCCATTTATCAAGGAAGTGTATGTCACTTTGTCCTTCATGCTCATTGAATCAAATACTCGCTTTGCAACTATGATTTTCCCGGATTTTGCGTACAGATCAACAAGGGAGTTCCATAGAATTAAACACTGATCGAAACTTTGGCGCCTCAGGATGTAGCAGTGAAGCTCTTTCCCATGTTGTAGATTTGCCCCCCGCGCACAAAGTGAAAGAATGCTTGCAAGCGTAACGTAATTTGGGTGAAAGCCTGCGAGCAACATCTCTTTGAGCAAGAAAAAGGTTTCTTCGAATTTCTCATAGTGCGCATAGCCAGAAATGATAGAATTCCATGTACTCACACTCTTTGCTTCAATCTGCTGAAACACTACAAAGGCGTGCCTAAGGTCGTCGCATCTGGAGTACATTGTGATCAAAGAATTTCGAACATTGTCAATATGACTGTAACCACTAAGGATTGCAAGGCGATGAAATTCTTTTCCCCAGTGTATGGCTCCAATATGTGAGCATGCCTTCAAGCCATTAGTCATAGCTACAAGATCTAAACTTACATTGTAATTTCTCATATTAGCGATAGTATTCAAAGCCCCTACGTAATTTCCTGTCTGCAAATTAATTCCAGCTATTGTGTTCCACGTTACAACAGTCAGTTCAACACCAGAGCATTGCATTCTATGAACAAGCTTATTAGCTTCCTCCCAGTTGCCTTCAGATGCATAACAGTTAATTATCACATTCCATGAGACAGCATCCCTTTCAGACATCCTGTCAAACAATTTCCGAGCAATATCCACTTTACCAAATCTTCTATACATAGATATCAACGCATTGGAGACATACAAGCTGCACCTGTGAGAGCTAACCTCAATGGAGGCATGAACAACTCTTCCAGATGCAAAATTATGTAGCGCACCACAGGCCTTGAGAACCGAAGGGTAAGTATAAGCATCCGGCCGAATTCCTTTACTCACCATTCGCTTGTAAACAGAAACTGCCTCCTCAAACCTTCTATTCCTAACATACGAATCAATGAGCACATTCCACGGCAAGGTATGCAAAACATCAGAGCCCTCAGTAATAGTCCGAGCTTCGTTAAGAAGATTAAAGGCAGAGTAAAAAGTAACAAGCTTTGGGACCAGAACAGGGTCAAACTCCATACCCAACAAGATACAATGAGCATGAATTTGCTGCCCTGGAACAAACTCATTGAACTTCACAAATGTCGATAAAAGAGAACCGACAGAATGCAAAACGAACTCATGAGAAGAACCAGGCAACAAACACCGGTGACGAAGTAGAGAGAAAGTTCTGAAAGCTTCACACAAATGACCTTTGGCGATGAAATATCCGAGTGATTTGAAAAGAGTATCCGGAACTGATTCATCATGGGTTTTGAGAGTTTCTTGGATGGGTCTCGGTGGCTGTTTACACGATTGGGGAATAAACTTGCGAAGTTCCGTTACTGTGAGACCTCTGGGATTAAAACGACAAGGAGAAGACGGCATATACAGTAAGCTGGCATATGAGTTCTGTTTATTGTTTGGCTACTGGTTTGATCCATGAAAGCATAAATTCAACCAATTTTGCTTCTCCGTCTGAAAAATCAAAGCAGAGGAAAAGTGAGAAAAATGAAGAGGTTTCGTTTGAGGCATATTATCGAGCACCTGGTGTGCTATATAAACATACCGTATACAGCCGAATCATGAAAATGCGTTGTAACTCTAAAGAAGCTGAGAAAATACGAAACATAACTCATGTAGGAAAAAACACACGAAGAGTTGGGTTTCGGATTCAGCACCCGACCGAAGCGAAGAAGAAGCAGAACTAGGAGAACCCGCGCGTGAAGGAGGCAAAGGTTTTTGGAGAAAAGGGGAAGAAAGAGACGAGTTGAATGTGTGAGATGAAATTGGGCCACTTGCTTTAGGCTTCCCCTCTCCAAAACCCATTGTTTGTGTAGTCCACTAAGCCACACAGTGTAGTAACATATATGTACTGTATATCTTTGTGAGGAAACGAATAAAAATCCATATACTATGCTATATTTAAAAAAACCTATAGCTTTTCATTTCAAATTTTTTTCTAATAAAATAATATGTAAGCATATACTTTTAGTTTTATGGTTCATAAACATAATATGATTTTTTGTCTTATAATAAAATAAATTGCATTAAACCATCTGATATAAAATGTATTTCATTAACTGTTTTCTTTGTTCAAGAATTCGTTATAAAAATTTTGTTCTGATAAATTTTTTGATAGTTTAAAATAAGGGAAAACATTGTCTTAGTGTAACATGACAATTTTAATATATGACGTAGAACATTTTTATGACTTTCCCTAATCCTTATTTAGGAAATAAATTTTTCATTTTTTCTTTCATAGTTTTTGTAAATATTGACTCTTGTCACGATCTAATTTAATAATGACATATATCGTTATTTATATGTGAGTTATAAGAAGAATTCTTTATTTTACGTATATATATATATATACTTATATGTTTACTCATATTTTATGTTTATGCAGATTTTAAATTATTTTTATTTGTTGTTTTCTATTATTTTTTTTTATGTTTTTCAATAAAATGAAAAATAACAAATTACACATATCAAAATTTTGTTAAAAATTCCGATTGAACGCATTCAACTTTATTTAATAAAATTTTATATGAAAAATACACATGTGTCAGACTCTGATCTTAAGGATGCTTTTGAACCCACCCCACAATGTATTTTCTTAAGGGTTCAGGGACTAAAAAAATTATAAAATTTAGTAGAATAGGACTCAAAATTAGAAGTTGTAGATTAGAATATACTTTTTTTTTTTTTGTAGGTGTATGCACAGCACAGGGCCAAAAATAATTTTGAGCCGGGCCTGGTCAGATTGTAAATGTGATGTGTCTAGCGTCTATCACAATCACATCCCAAGTGTATGTAATATAGACACGAGCAAGCTGAGCAGCAACCAAATATGGGCCACGTTAATTACATGTCTACATGATGAGACTGGGCACAAATACCCGTTACCCGTCTCCTACCCGTTACCCGACTCGTACCCGTCTCTTAATATAGGGTACTCTTGATTAGCGAGTCGGGTAATGGGTATTATATTTTTATTACCCGTGGGTAAGAGTCGGGTATCGGGTATCGAATTTTTTTTTAATACTCGTCTCGTACCCGTCCCGTATTTAACTCGTAAATACTCGTAGTTTATATTGTTAATTAATTTTTGATAAATCTAATTATAAAAT
>OVAF01002429.1:203-15883 GCA_900406245.1 Odontarrhena argentea | reverse complement strand
CCCGAACCCGAATGGATCTTACCCGAACCCGAACGGGTACCCGAACGCCCAAGACTATCATGTACTAACTATAGTTAGGTGAATAACCGACCATAAAGAAGTAAGATACGACGTTGTATTCCAATTTGGGCCTAAAGTGGCCTTTGTTCGTCCCTATATTGTTGGCTATGTTAACGTTAATTCAAAAATGTGTGCAACGAGAACTAATAAGAAATATGAACCAAATACACTCTTTGGTCATCGTGAATTTACACCGTACACACTTTTTTTTTTTTTACAAAGTGATTAATACTTTCAATTCTTGCTTAAGATTGAGTCTTAACATGCCAAAAACAAAAAATCTCCTTAGTTATTTTTTCTTTTTAATATGTTAAAAACAAAACTTTGGATTTCGTATTCATATATATATATATATATGATCGGTATTAGCTTCTAGGGTAATCGCATAGCAGTCAAGTCCTTCACATTTTCCTTGAATGCCTGCGCATACGATGAATATGAACATGAACATAAGGAGCTACAATGATCTATATAAGTTTTTTTTTTGTACCTGAATTCCTTAGCCATGGGTTGAACCACATGCATTCTCTTCTCCATCGATTTTGTTTCCTTCATAAACCTTTTGTTTGCATGTGCTCTAGATTGACGAGCTTCGCGTGCAACATGATCTCTTCTCTCTTTCTCTAAATCTTTCTCGGCTTCTTTCGTGATAGAAAGTTGAGAGAGAAGCACCATCATAAGATTTATATCCACCACTGAAGCTGTTTCATCTTCTCTTTTCTCCTTCTCGTGATGTTCACGATTAGCTTCACGACCCGAATCCATAAATCGAAAGAAGAAACAAAAAGACTCAAGTTATTTGGGATTTCTTGTCCCAAAATTAGCCTGTCTTTTCGACAAGAAAATAATCATNTTTTTTTTTTTTTTTTTTTTTTTTTTTTTTTATGTAGCCATTCTTAGTAAACCATGTTTAGTAATATGGCTTTAACTTATGGATTTGCAGTTTTTTTTTGTGGTGAAGGTTTATGAAATTTCTCTTGGGGTTTTGATTTTCTAAAATTCATTTTGGTCAATTGGCCAACGACCAACTATTTCTTAACCAACAATTTTGTGCTATTAGAAATACTGTTTTGAAAAAAAAGATATACATATATATATATATATGTATATATAGATGATGAATGTTATGATACATTAATATATATGTCTTAAAAATGTAGTGTTACTATTTTTATAGTTCAAATATCCACATTGATTATATATGATATAGAACAAATAAGAACCAAATCTTTCTAATAAACCTTTTGTAGCCTTTTCCCTTGAAAATTCTATTCAATTTCATTTTTTTTGTTAATTGTGTAAATCCTAGACTTGTTTCTAGTGATTCATGGATGTTTTGTTTTTGTTAGTTAGGCGTCTAAGATTAGTCAATGATGATTTAAATCACAATGAAAATATTTTAAATAAAAACATATAAAAACGCTAATTAAAAAATACAACCAATAACCAAGTTATCGGTTATAGCGAAGTAAGAAAATAGTATGTGCTTGTTCACTGAGTCATTTGAAGGGAAAAAGTTTATGATATGTATATATGTATCAACACAGAGAACAAATTACACTGAATGTCTAAATTACATTGAATCATATTCCCCAGCTCAATTACATGAAATAAATCTTTAACACACGTTACCTTGATTTTTGTCAACAAAACGAATATTAACTTATAGGATGAAATACATCATTTGCGTAGATATTTTTAGTGAAATATTACAAGCCAAAGATAAATTAACTAAATCTTTCTTAATTTTTTTAGAAATTGATTATAACACAATCTAATAAACAATTCGCACTTAGCTCGGAATAATCTCTAGTTTCTTTATAAAATAATTGTAAAAGTAGATATTAGTCATATTAAACTAGTACTCTCTAAGCTTGGACCAGAAGACATTAAAATAAAATACTGATTTCATAGAAAAATGAGTTGTCTGCGACTCTCACACTATAGTTTACAAGAGGTTAGTTTGGGTACCTCAAATCTTTGTGATGCATAGATAATTGTACTAATGATGTCTGGTTTAATTTATATCCAAATTATTTAAATGTCAAAATATAGTTTTAGGATTTGCTCACCTGAAAAAAAAAGAAAAAAATCTTTCACCGAATATTAAAACTGTAAAGTACATAAATAGTACTGGAAGACGAAACTTTAACCGTAAATAAATTCATATTTCATATTTCAAAATACACCACACACTTAATCCCATAGTTTACCTCTCTTTATTTGTTAGATAGTACGGATTTGCAGTCAAAAGAACAAATTGTTATGCTTAATGAGAAAAGTGAATACATGGAGATGGATATAAATGAAGAAGAGGAAACCGATGAGCAAGCTGTCAATCGACCTATGCGATCAACATAGGTTGTTGCAACAATTCAGAGAGCTCAATCGGTACGTCCTAAGCGTTTAACCGCTCTCTGTTGGAAAGCGTTGACATCAAATGGGGTTGAGGGAGATGGAAAAGAAAGGGCAAGATGTTACAATTAATGTGGTATAAAGTTAGTAATAGACTCTAGATATTTAGGAACATCAACAATGATTCGTCATCTACAGATTTGTATAGAAAAACTTCAAATAGAGGATATGTTTAAATATATTAATTTTGTAATTCTGAATTTTATTAGTTAACACAATTATTGTTCTTGATTATTGTTGAAATTAATATTTAATATAAATTTGGTTAAAATCGTTTATTTAATAAATTAATCCTGAAAAACAAAACATAAATAACAAATTACTTCAACATAAATTTCTGAGTAAAATACAAAATTAATCAGTTTAAAACACATTACCCTAACCCATTTAAAAGAACAAAAAAAATGTTGCGGGCCGGGTTAGCCTTGATATAACCCATTTTCAAATAAAACCGTAGGACTAATACCTGTGTAGAGATGGAAGACAAACCCGTTACTCCAAAAACCAAACGCATATTCCCTAACTGGCCAACTCACTAATTAACATGAATGACCAACCAATGGTGTCTATCATTCCTCAGTTTCAGAGTTAAAACCTCTTAGGGTTCGATTGGCAAAATTGATAGCAGAGCGGTAGCATTATGATGTAGAAGCTATATGTTGTGATTAGTTATATATATATATATATATATATATATATATATATTGTTTGATTGGCACAATTATGAACAGATACACAAAAAAAATTATTAAAAAGATAACATTTAAATGAAATGAAAACTTTTATGGAAATGGATTAATTCGTTTTAGGAAAAAAATATCTCAGCAAGAATATTATTGTAATTTAAAATTTTTAATGTTAAATGCTATTCTAAAAGCTTCAATAAGAAGTATTATGGAATGGAGCATTTGGAATAAGTTAATACTCTTTTAAATGCTCTCTTAAATGCTTTAGGTATAAAATATGATTGGATACCCAAAGACTTTAAACTCACCTAAATACTTTGCCAATCGAATCCTTAAACTAAAGTTTGATTATGTTTCCAAAGTTTGATCAGAAGAAAAAACCCTTAGGGTAATAAAGAATCAAGCCCACCACCAAGTTCCCAAAAGGCCCAGCCCATTAAAGTGAAAAACAATAAAGTATTCATACACGTATCGTGGCTCATTAATCTCCACATCTTTCACGTGACCTCCTCCTTCGAATCAACGAATAGATTAAACCGACGTTGACGTGTTTTAATCTCCTCCTCTTCCCATGCAACTACCCAAACACCCTCAAACTTCTCTTTATTTACCAATCCTACCCTTACGGCTTAAATTAACAGTGGCATTTCCCCGTAAAATAACGTTAATCGTTACCTTACGTCACTAATTAAACGTAATCTTTGAAGATAAAACAGCAGAGTTTAGAAGCCAAAAAAATCTTTCTCGTTTTTAGTTAAAAAGAATTTAAATAAAATAATGTTTGGGAAAAATTTGTGAACCAGAATAAATGAAAAGCATATGATTATGATATGTGGCTTCAATTTTAAAAATTAAATTATTAAAAAATAATTATTTTCGTTAAAGTAATAATAAAAATGAGGAATGAAGAAAGAACGAATGATTCTAGTAATAGAAGAGATTCATTGATATTTTTTTTTTTTTCGTAAATTATTATAGCCTCTCCTTTCTTCTTCTTCTTCTTCTTCTCTTTGAGTTTTTTTGAAATTGCTCTCTTCGAGGTTTCTTCGCTGCTTCGTCTTCTTCAGAATCGTTGCTTCGCTGTATGATCTGATTCTGTGATCTCTCGATATCTGCGAACTTTCCGGTGTAAGCGATTTTGATTTTTTTTTTTATGTTTTTGTTTTTTTCTTTTCGTTTTTCGCCGTCGTTGCTTCAGATTACGTTTATGAGGATCGAATTTGTGCGTGTTGAACTGGTTTGGAATCTGTACATGCATATAGTTTGGAGAATTTTGAGTAGGTTAGATTTTGGTTTGTGTTTAGTTCTTCATTTCGTTGATTTTGATTCGGTGTTCTTCGTTTTGTTGATTTTTTATTTTGTTTTTGGTGTGTGTGTTGTGGTGTTTAGGGTTATGGAAGCTTGTAGATTAGTGAGATGATTATGGAAAGAGTTGGAGAAGAAACTGTGACGAGTAACAGCATAAAGTTGAAAGGAAGAGTGGATGATGTTCCGAATCGTCGTATGGTGAATGAATCGGAAACTGGGAATGATGGTCCAGGAAGCTCGGCAAATAGGAATGTAGATTTGAGTAAGCTTCCGGAGGAATCTGGTGGAGTGGCGAAGGTTTCTGTTGAGGAGTTGACATTAGGAAACTATAGGGTAGCTCAAGGGAGTGGGAATGGTAATGTGAATATGGATAGTTCTAGAGGTGGTGGGAAGTTTGAGCATCTTTATCGGCTTGGAGGGTCTGCGTTTAGGGGAGGAGATGGGGATATAGATGCTCAGCAGCCTCGTGATATGGATCAGATGTTGTCGAGGATTAGGCAGCAGCTTGCTGGAGCGCCTTCCGAGAGGCTAAACATGAAACCTTTTGTGAGTAGGAGGAGTGATCAGACTCATGAGGCGTTTTCTGAGCGTTTGAGAGTAGCTGGTGAGAATAGTATTATGAATGCTCCTGCGTTGATTAGTGAAGGTGTTCATCTTAAAACGCCTCCTTTGAGTTCTTCGAGTTTTTCTCAGTTGATACTTAAAAGAGCTATGAAGGGGAAAGGTGTTGTTGGAAAACATCAGGAAGCTCCTCCGGAGCCCGTCTGTGATCAAGATGTAGGATGCAAGGAAAAAAAGGTGGATAATAGCAAGTCGCCTACTCCTCACGATGTGTTAGCTCTAAAATCAGTTCCGAAAGGAAATGGGATTGTATCACATGGTGATGGGAATCGTACTAAATCGTCTTTTGGAATCAGTTTAAGGGAGTTTCTTAGATCGAGTTATGCTAAACGCGAGAAACGACATGGCCTATTTCTATTTAGGCAGCTGGTTGAGCTGGTTGACTCAGCCCATTTACAAGGATTATTCTTGCTGGACTTGAGACCATCCCTTTTCGCTTTAGCCCCATCGAAGAAACTTAGATATATGGGTACTTTTGGAAAGAATAGCATAGACTCAGATGTTGACGAAGATTTGAATAGGAAGAGGCCTGTGGTTCAGGAACCATCTATTGTAGGTAGGGATATGAAGAAAAGAAAAATGGACTTGCAAGTGCATTCTTCAGAGAATCAACTTCAGGCCACTTCAACTGGGAAACCTTTCAAAAGGAAAAGCCCTGTGATTGATTTGAATGTGGTCGATGCACGTAATCCAGATAGTTGTGAACTTCAACAGCAAAACTATATAAAAAATTCCGGTGTGCCTTCAATGACGAGAAACCAGTCTATGTCTACATGGCTAGAAGAGCAATGGTATACTTGTCCCGAGGAGATAAATGGAGAAGATATTGGAGAAAAATCAAATATATACGCCCTTGGTGTTCTTCTATTTGAGGTAAGGACATATAGGTTTCATATTTTGACCAGATATCTAGTTTGCTATTCATTGTTTTAGTACTACCCAAGGATGCAACAATTTCTTGTATTTAAACATTTTGTATTGACCTATACACTGCTTAGGTGTTTTTCACTCTTTCATTTCCTGTCTGTGCCAGTGGATATGGCTTTGGCTTGTCTCCATTTCGTTTCTGCAGTCTTTTATTCATATTCGTAATAGTAAAATTGCTTAGTTGAGCTTGACCTTTGAACCCGAGAACCAGCATTTTCCAGTATAACTTCTCAGTTTTTTTTCGTTTAATTGCTTGGTCCTTTCATGTGATAATGGTTACTGACATCTCTTGCTTGACCATGGTTGTTTCAGTTGCTATGCCAATGCGAGTCCAGTGAGATGCATGCTACGATGATGGCAGATTTACGTAATCGGATTCTCCCACCAACATTTCTTTCAAGATATCCAAAGGAAGCTGGATTTTGTCTTTGGCTTCTACATCCTCAACCCTCCTCCCGACCATCAGCTAGGTATTTATCTGACTCTGAAATGAAACATGTTATTAGACCTTGGACAATAATTTTTCATTAGCTTAGATAGTCGGCTATAAGATTTATTTGCCGAATACCTGTCATTATATTCAAGGTTTTCCCTCATAATTCTGAAGATGAAATGGCATCCACTCTGTGATATTGTCCTCCCTTGTATTGTTTCTTTTTATGCTCTCAATCTCTTCTTTTTCTGTGACAGAGAAATACTAAAGTCTGAGTTGATATGCGAGGATGATTCAGTTAAATCAAATGCTGCTGATGAGGAGATATCTGAGCTGTTACTTCATTTTTTGTCTTCATTAGAAGAGCAGAAGCAGAAAACTGCATCCAAGCTTTTGCAAGACATCCAGACCTTGGAGAATGATATTAAGGAGGCCGAGCAAAGATATTCTTCAAATGCATCTCTGGTGAGATCTCATGGAGCTATTGAACGAAGAGTGCAATCGACTCCCTTAGACGAGCGCTGTACAACTACTTCTGGTGCTTCGTTTGTACCAACTGCCAATACAGACCGGCTGATGAGTAATATCCGTCAACTTGAAGATGCATATTTCTTCATGAGATCACAAATGAAGTTATCAGATTCTGCCGCAAGTGCCCGTTCGGATAAAAGCCTTCTAATGGATAGGGACAGGTTGTCTGAAAACCAAAATGATAATCAGGATACGAGAACCAAAGGAAAATCTTCAGATCAACTTGAAGTGTTTTTTGAGGGCTTGTGCAAATTTGCTCGGTATAGCAAGTTTGAAACCTGTGGGACAATAAGAAGTGGAGACCTTTTAAATTCTGCAAGTGTGGTCTGCTCATTGAGTTTTGACCCTGATGAGGAACACATAGCGGCAGCTGGGATATCAAAGAAGATCAAGATTTTTGACTTTAATGCATTTATGAATGAATCAGTCGGTGTTCATTACCCACTAGTCGAGATGGTCAACAAATCGAAATTAAGCTGTGTTTGCTGGAATAGTTACATCAAAAACTACTTGGCCTCGACTGACTACGATGGTGTGGTGCAGGTGCGTTTGGGAATTCCATGTCAAGTTTGGAATCTTACTTATTTATTTACTGCATGGTAGGAACTATAGGACCAGCCTCCTGTGTTTATATATTGCATTGGCATGGTTTCCACTTGACTTTTTCTTACTGTATGTTGCTTGGTGGGTGCAGATATGGGATGCTGGGACTGGACAAGGATTTTCGCAGTACACAGAACATCAGAAGAGAGCCTGGTCAGTTGATTTTTCTCCATCTGACCCAACAAAATTTGTCAGTGGAAGTGATGACTGTTCGGTAAAGCTTTGGAGCATCAATGAGGCATGGTTCTTCACCTTATCTCTTGTTTTATGTCTAGTTGCACGAGCTGTTGTGTAATTTACACCAAATCAGTATATATCCCTGAAATGTATGATTCTTTGTTTAGACTTATGACTATCTAAACATAGTGGAACTTATACTATTCTCTGGTGGCTATGCAGAAACGTTCATTAGGCACAATCTGGAGTCCAGCAAATGTCTGTTGCGTGCAATTCTCTTCTTATTCCAATCACTTATTGGCATTTGGTTCAGCTGATTACAAGGTCTATTGCTATGATCTCCGGTATGTCAAAACTCCTTGGTGCACATTAGCTGGCCATGAGAAAGCTGTTAGCTATGTTAAATTTATGGATTCGGAAACCATTGTTTCTGCTTCCACTGATAACTCTCTCAAGCTTTGGAATCTTAACAAGACAAATACCTCGGGTATATCTCCTGGTGCTTGTTCCATGACATATAAAGGACATACGAATCAGAAGGTTAGTTCCAAAAATAATTATATTTACCTTAAACTTCTCATTTATTTGTTAGTTCTGATGTCTAATCTTTTCATGAATACAGAATTTTGTCGGATTATCGGTCTTAGATGGATACATAGCCTGTGGTTCCGAGACAAATGAGGTATTTATTATATCATCATAACACAATGCTTCAGTCTTTAAAATACTTAGTAGTTTCCTTGATGATACTAACGTTAATAGTTTACTTGGATATTTGATTCTCAGGTGTATAGTTACTATAGATCCTTACCGATGCCAATGACTTCATACAAGTTTGGATCAGTCGATCCCGTCTCTGGAAACGAATACTTTGATGACAACGGACAGTTTGTGTCGAGCGTCTGTTGGAGAAAAAAATCGAATATGCTTGTAGCTGCAAATTCTACCGGAAACATGAAGCTACTTAAACTTGTTTGACACTTTTGGCTTTGTACTCGACGTGCATCATCGAAACCTGATCTCCAGATATAAAGTGAAGACCAACAATGTAACAACAGTTTTTGTCCTGGAAAGTATGGTCGTATATGAGACCACAAGTCTGGAGAGGTTGGAGCAAGCTGTATGTGATAATATATGATTCGATTCTTCTTCCTGTAATTTTATATATTATAATATATAAAAATTGAGATAAAGTTCTCAAGATTCTTCCGGAAGTAATCCAAGATTTGGTCTTTTGCAACAAGGTGGGCATCGATGTGTAATGATGAGGAAGGTATATAACTGTACAAGTGTGTTCTCATATACAGCTTAATTTATGTAATTGTTGTTTATGGTTCACTGTTTAGAGATTAAAAAAATAGTGAGAAAAAGAAGTCTCTGTTAATTATTTCTTAGTTTGAGTAATCATCTATTAACAAGCATAAAAAGTTTGTACAAGAATATCAATCCAAGTTTCATATCGGAAATTTAGATAAAAACTGATATTGTAAGTCACGAACTCACAAACTCTTTTTCAATTCTGACTAATAAAAAGTTTGGACTGGGTTGGAAAACCTGAAAACTTTGGTCCGGTAGATACAAATATTCCAATTAATTCCTTCTTGTTCGGTTTTTCCAAAAAATATTGTATAGGAATCTTAACAATATCCTACCTTAGAAGCAAAATATTGAAGATTTTGGTTCGGTGTTATCTCTTGCAAGTCATGTCTCACATCAGCCAGGTAAGTGTTCTTCTGAATATTCCCACTTTAAACAAGTCCTGACGAAAACAAAAAAGTATAGACCATTATTCTGGATTCCACTCAAAATGAATCAACTATTACTTCCTAAAAATATCTTCTTCTTTTTTTGAAACAATTTTTTTTTTTTTTTTGGCTCACAGGAACTTATGTTAATGATACAAAATAATACCAGCAATTCTATCATCTTTGTGATATGTATATATTTTGTTATTTGTAGATACTTTTGACTACAAATTGCAATAGAATTGGAACCAAAAGAGGCACATGCACATGGTTTGCTTGTACTAGTCCATTACCCCCTATCCTTTTCATTGTCCCTCTATTTTAGGTTCTTTGTGCTGACCTCTAAATTCTTTTCTAAATTGATAGGTGTCATATATAAGTTTACTTTTAAAAATTTAATTAGTAAAAGATTTTGGGCCGAAACCCGTAAGTTTTCTATGATCCGAGACTATATAACTTGATCCCGAGTGTTATGGTCTATGTTTCTAATAGATTTATCTCTTGCCACTAAGCTATAGTCATTTCTCACATATTTTACAAATGATATTATTTATTTATTGGTTTTTTAGTAGGTATAAATTTATAGATAGTGAAAAGAACTATGCCTAATAAACATTGATGAGTTCTATAAATTTATAAGATTATATCCACTAATTACCTTCATACATGGTTAGTTTCTCTCATCTTTTTCTTTTGAATTTATATTGTTTGGGGATATGGAGCTTTTGCGTGGAGCAAGAGTCATACAACTATTTGTCTCACACATGTGACACATGACATGTATCTTTTACATTCATTCTCAACCATTTATTGAAATTTCCATTTATTAATGTCCGATGTTGAATTTCTGTATGAGTTACCCTTATTTTTCTTATTAAAAACAAGTTCATAACGTTTTATTGATTTTTCAAATTTGAAAAGTGACCCTACATTATTGCCAACTGCAACATCCAGATTATTAAATTATGAAAAACATAAAATAATTGATGTAACTGATCCAACGGCTAATTTGTAAAAAATAGCCACCTAACACAGATTAACACCAATCATTAAACAACAATTACAACAAATTGCTTATCTTATCATGCATCCAACAACCGAGGTAGCATAATAATACATTTCGTATTATTTATTAATAAGTGGTATATATATAATTATAAAACAAATTTATAATACCAAAGTTTAACATATTCACTTTAAAAAATTTAATACTATAAAATGGTGTTAACTTAAACTGGAAAACTATTTTTCAAGTTCTTATAAACACTCCACTAAACAAAACAACAAAATTTAGGTTACATAATATAATGTTTTAATCTTCTGAAACCACATGTGAGGTGAAGATATGAAAATCTTTTTTGAAACATAAAAATCTTGGCGTGATTAAGCGATAATCACGCTGATTATCACCTACTAGCCGTTTAAATTAATCAAGAAAAATAAAAAAACAAAAGAAAATGAAAATCGTAAAAAAGGAATTTGTAGAAACTCATCACTCATGAGTCATGCCCGCACAAGTCCAGTTTGGCTGCCAGACTGTTAACAAAAAGTTTTTTTTTTTTCTTTTCTTCTTCTTGATTAACAAAGATGGTATCAAATACAAAAACAATTATTAAATTAGATAATCACATCACATGGATGCTAGTGCTACTAAACTAGCCGCCAATTTTAATTAAATTATTTTGTTTGATTGCTTTGTTAGGTTTGGACCGTTCGGTTAAGCTTTCTTTATTTTTTTTACAAAAATTAAGAGACCAAAATTCCATCCATTTTAAAAATGTATAGAGTTCACTTATACCAATATACTGAGACTTTCATAATGAAACAAAAGTACATCTAATAATACTTAAACTCAGAGGAAAGTGAATTTTAAGTCTTGTTGTATAAAAAATTGACTATTAAAACATTACCACCAATGTGGTTAAGACTAATATACATCTGATATATCATATATGTGATGTTTTCTTAAACTGTAATTATTGTTTTCTAATCATACGCCTCAACTTAACTGAGCTCGTCCGTGTAATAAAAATTTTTTTTTAGCCAAAAAAAAAAAAAAATTTGAACCTTAAGAATATATAATGAATTAGTTCATTTTCCATTTTGGTATTCGAATTTATGATCATACGAATATATAATGAATTTTATGACCACCTTGAATGACAGTTACAAAAATGAATTTGACACAACAACCACAAATTAAGATATGGATGAAAAAAATACAACAACCATCTCTCAAAATGATTATTACACAACAATATATATATATATATATATATATATATATATATATATATATATATGTGTCTTTGATAATTCAAATATGATTCTGAACCTATTTAAATATATATCTAGAAACATAACAAATGTCAAATTTGACGAGAAAACTTAACAATAGAGGAAGAGTCAATAAAGAAAAAAAGAAAATTCGAGGAAAATCATGCTGACTAGTAATCAGATTTGACCGGTTGAATTACCGGTTACAACCGGTAAACAATTTAACCGGAATCTCCACTATATAACCCAACCCTTAAACAAGTCGTCTTCTTCACTTTGCTTCATCTCTCTCTCTCTCTCTCTCTCCTGCAGTTTTACTCACGCCGGCGAATCAAATTCAATAGAGAGAGATGGCATCGAGAAGCTCCGTCGCGTTATTCACTTTTGTATTCGCCGTGATTTCATCTCTCGCCGGAGCTCAAGTCCTAGCTCCTGCTCCTTCTCCCACCAGCGATGGTATAACTCTCTCGATCCATCCAGATCTGAAATCGATTTGGTTTACCCTCTCTCACATTGTAATTTTGATTCCCGGTTTACTGATAACCGGTTTTGGTTTTGTTTTGCAGGAACATCGATTGATCAGGGGATTGCTTATTTGCTAATGGTGTTGGCTTTGGTTCTCACTTACCTAATTCATCCTCTTGATGCTTCTTCTTCTCTATCCTTCTTCTAATTTCTCTCAGATTTTATAAGTTTTTTTAGTTTCGATTTGGATATATTTCAGAGTTTGGTTTTTATGATTTTCTGGAGATTGGTCTATGTTGTTCCTTATCTTCTACTATAATTTAATTTATTCATAATTTTATATCTAATGTTGTTTATAGCTTTAAATTTACCAGAAATCTGACAATTATTATTAAGTTTGAATTGTTGTTCAAATTTGACATTCAAAAGAAATCTGACCAATTCATAATATAAAAATCCAGGTAATTTCCAGCCGTTATATTCGATTCTTTAAATTTCATTATTGCCATTCTCAGTTTTATCTTCAACAGACGAATAATTACACTACGAATGGGAAAATAACGTGACAAGTGCGTAGAGCGAATCAATGTTTACATTCACATATATTTCATCCACTTTATCTAACAATGTTTACGTTCATATATATTTTGATCCGCTTTATCTATGTAGCCCGAATTTGTACTAGTCTATTTGAGCCGCACTGTTTAATGACAAAAACAAAAATAAAGATGCAATTTCACATGGTAAGAAGCTTATAATAAGCACATAAAATCACGGAATATTATGGCGTTTCACATGTTTTTTTTGGTGGGATTAACCACATTTCACATGTTATTTATCAAAAGAAATCTGACTCTGCTACATACTCTAGAATATGGGAGTTATATTCCTCTGGTAAGAATCTCGTGTTGACCATAAATGTAGTTTCTCCTAACAAAACAAGATCTAAAATGAACCAAAAAACAATCTCAAAAAAATAATTTAAGTTGCCCTTTCTGAATTTGTAAGGTGTAGTGTAGTAAGAACCTCATGTGGCACTCTTTATTGAGTTAGATGCTGAAGAGTTTGTTTAGCTCCTCACATCAAAACGTAATCTTTTGTGTGGTAACAAAAAAGTGTTACTGTTGGTGAAAATTGTGCAGTCCGTACTTGACCACTTCGTAAAACGAAACCACAATGGCTACAGATGGTCCTGCTCGTCCTACTCGAGCCCCTGCTCCACTAAACATACCTCTTATTCCTCCGTCCCTAATACAAAAACCCGGCATAGCTCTTAAGTTTGGAGGGAACATTAAAATGTTTAATGAATCTCATTTTACCAATTCATACCTCCAAATCTCCGCTAAGGTTTGTCTAGTGGTCATATTCATAGCTCTATTTGCATCTTTCTACAAAAACCAAAAACAAGTTATTTGGTTTAAGAACATGAATGCAAAATGCTGTTGATAAATTCTAATTTGTAGAGGAACTTCAGTGGAATTAAGAAAGATGAAGTTACCTCTATTTGCCGTCGAGTCTTTGCAACATCTAGTGGACAAGTGGCTGCAGCAGCAACCGCACCCGCAACAAAACCAGCAGTGAAGTTTGCACCTATTATACTGCCTGCCCTTGGTTCTTCACCCATGAACGAGATAATGCTTCTGCGAGTCTAAAGTCATAATGAATCAGTCGTAAGGACCAATACAACAATATCAAGAGAAAATGAAAGAATCAAGATTTTTCTTTTGTTCATAGACAGGTTACTTACAGGTTCAAGAATCGACCAGCAGATTGCAGAGAATGGAACATCCCGAGCAAGTTGAGCACCGAGACCAGTCCATAACAACCTGTAATTTTGTCCATTATTCGAACCCTTGACTGGATTGATGGCATCAACTAATGTCTTCCAAACACCAGGCAGTTTCACATCTCTATGTGTTCCTTTAAATGCCTATCAAGTAAAACAAAAGAATCAATANTTTGGGCCCCCCCCCCCCCCCCAACAAGGATATAACTTCATAAACCATGTGTGCTCATCTATATAAGTCTACTAGACACCTATGATACTGGTTTTGTTAGATTCTTATCTAAGGAGTTATTAAGGTAAAATGCTATCGTAATGAATGCCCGAATCGTTAAGAGTTACCTGCATCCGTGTCCTTGCTAACTCAACAGGGTAACAAGAGATAACAGCCAAAGAGCGTGCCATTGTCCCAGCAACCAGTGGGACGTAAGGTGTCAAACTCGGGGACTTCTCTACAGTGAATTCCTCCATTATATTACGAAAATAATCATAACAAGGCATGTATATCCCAACCTAGTAACATATACCAAAAACTAGTAGATAAGTCATGAAGACCCAACAAATATATTGTAGAAGCAAAAAGCATAAGTAAAGAGAACTCACAGTCGGAATAGCCAACGCTAAACTTGCGTTAGTACCTCTCCATAGCCTAGAAAATCCTTCCTGCATAAAGTTGTTCCTGTGAGTAAATAATGAACTACATATCAATCAAATTCAATCTCTACTAGATTCTGTTGCAAACTGCATTACACAGACACATTAAACCAGAAACCAGCAAGATCCACATAGCAATCAGACAAAGACAACTGTTCTAACCTGACGGATGATTTTGAGGAACACATCAAGTGTTCCCTTATACTGATGATCTAAACATACAGTTGCAGAGCCAGTAGTTTTACAAATCCCTGGAGATTCACTTCTTAAACCCTCTAACACCTGAAACATAAACATATATAAACCCCAAAACCAATGCTTCAAAACTACAAGAGTTATGTTTCAAAAAACCGAAAATATACCGAGGAATTGGATCCCAAACAACATGAGCTTTGATAAGGAACACCTGCAGCTTGAGCTTGTAATCTCGTCTGCTTATTACAAAACTCCAAAAATCAGATTTTTTTTCAGACAATTTCAAAAAACAAGACACAAAGCTGAAATTTTTGTTTTGCTCGAACCTTGACAACATCGAGAGGATTAACTATGACCGCCGATATAAAAGCGGCGCCTCCGGCAGATAAAGCCCTTTCTCCGAATCTCAAATTCCCATTGGGTACAGATTTCGATTTCGATTTCGCTTCTTCTTCAACCATCAGATAACGAATCAATCAGAAACCACTTCAGTTTCAATCTTAGAGCAATCAGATTGTACAATATCAATTTGCGTGGTTCTAGGGCTCTCCAAATTTGCATGGGGAATCTGAAAAAGGAAATTAAAATTATTCTGGAGATGATTCGTTGCCGCTGATTAATCAAGGAGACACGAACGAGACACGCCGCCGTTTTCAAACCTTTTGACCGCACTGCTTGCTGTTTTTTTGTGACGAAATTAATCCTATGTTTACATTATGGGCCCCTTGTATGGGCTTGATATAAGCCCGAATGCTTCGCTCAGAGACGGCCTTGTTAAGTTCCTTACGGGGGGGGGGGGG
>OVAF01002427.1:0-15887 GCA_900406245.1 Odontarrhena argentea | reverse complement strand
TTTTCTTCTTTGTAGTTTCTTGCTTTTGAAGCTATCCCGAGGTTGGGGAGCCATTTTCGAACGCCTGTTCCGGGGGCAAATAAGAAGTGCCCAAAGATGTGCAAGGCAAAGTTTAAGTCATGGTCTCTTCGGGGTTTTCCGATCGAGTCAATCTACGAAAAACTTGGTGAAACAATGGTGAGTTGTTCTCTGTTTTACGCAGTCATACGTATTACTGGTTTTACTGGAATTACTGGAATAACAGGCAGTATTGGTAGTAATGGTTTAGTTGATTTTTTATAATTATAGGAGATTGATAGTATCATACCAGCAACAAGGTTTGAGAAATCTTATCAGTGATCTGGACGAAGAGGATGATGCGGTTGATGGGGTTGTTGATGGTTGGAATCATCGCCTTTTGGTTGAGAACCAACCAATATTTTTTGTAGAGCTCTGTAAGGAGGACATAAATATGCAAACTAAGGTTGTTGCGGAGCCGGCTGTGGGTGAGGAGCCGGGTGTGGGTGAGACGTCTCAAGCAGCTAGTGTTGGAGTTATTGGTTTGAAGGATTTTAAAGAGTTTCAAGAAATGATGGTGGCGGGGTTTGAAATGAATGAAAAGTTGGAATATGTGCAAGAGAGATTGGAATCTGTGCAAGAGAGATTGAATGTGGTGGAGTCTGTTGTTGTAAGAGGGAGATTTGCAGGGGATTTTCCTAATGTGGGTGAACATGTTAAAGAGAAGGAGAAACATCAAGGAGAAGAAGAGGAAACATGAGAGTTGGAAAAGGGTGTGGCTGAAATGGAAAAAGGGAAAGAGCTAGAAGATGAAGAGGAAGAGAGGTGGAAATGGGTGAGGAGCAAGCTACAGAGGGTCAAGAGAAAGTGCAAGAAGAGGAAGAAGGAAGAGAGGTGGAAATGGGTGAGGAGCAGGCTACAGAGGGTAAAGAGAAAGTGCAAGAAGAGGAAGAAGAGGTGGAAAAAGATGATGCTCAGGTTGGAGAGACACTAGAGAAAGAGACACAAATTGGAGAGACACGAGACAAAGAGCCACAAGAGAAAGAGCCAGAGGTAGGTGATGCGCAAGAGAATGCCGGTTTGGAGGTTAGGGAAGAAGAGGCTGAAAAAAAGAAAGAAGAAGAAAAGAACCCACTCGGAGCTCCTTAAGCCACCGTATGAGAGACCCAGACAAGGCAAAGGGCCAAAGAATAGAGGAAGAACAAGACCCGGTAGAGAGACCGCAGTGAATTGGTTTGGCTTTTTATTTGGTATTTGATAGTCATGTTTAAATTTGAGACTTGGTTTGTGTTGATTTTAGACTTGATATGTTTGGATTTTAGACTTGGTTTGTTTGGATTCTCACTATGATGCTTTCAATCTGGAATGTTTTTTTGTTTAATATATTGGTAAATGTTGTATTTACCAATTAATGAATGTGGCAAACATAGAGAAAAATAGATTACGGAAACATAGATTAGGTAAACATAGATAGAGTTATACATGGTTTTTCTTAGTTTGCCAACAGAAATGAAAATCCGAAAAAAATCCGAATTATAGGGAACCAACAGGACCAACAACAATTTCAGACAGTGTTAATCTTCTCGAGTACACTCAACCTCGCTTCCAGCTGATTTATCTCCTTCTTGCGATCCTTAAGCTCCTCCACGATTGCCTCATCCCACCAACGGCGATAGTGACGTGTAAACCCCTCTTTCTTTGTCTCACACTCGAGGATACTTCTTTCGGTCTCGGTTCGAACAACAACTGGGCCTTTGCAAGCAAAGCACGTTTCCGGAATCCCGCGCGGAATAGGCCTGTAGCATTCGGGGAATTCGTACTTGAGAAGTTCGTATTGAAACTTCTTCCTCTCCTCATCCGTATCGTAACTAGCATCACTATCGTTCTCATTCATAGCGTCCTCCCGATCTCGGAATGTGAAGTGCTTGAACGGAGGAGACAATGGAGGAGGCATGCACCTGAGACAAATAACGAAGCTCAATCACAAATCCAAACCCGGTGTACAATTATAACTGAAAACAATATTAAACCCGAAGCTCAATCACAAATCTAAAGCTTATACCCATTACACCCAAATCGAAACAGGAACCCTAATTTGGAAATCAAGTGAACCCTAATTATAAACAGAGTCCGTATTCAGCTAAACCCAAATTTGGAAACCCGAAATTGGAACCCAAATGAGGACCCCAAACTTGGAAACCCGAAATCAAACGATTCCTCCCTAAACCCAAAGATTCGAAGCATATGAAGAACTCGTTACAAACAAAGAACCCTAAGAGGATGAGGAAGTTACATGGAACCATCGAGCGGACGAGAGGATGAAGCATCAGCCATGGAAAGAGTGGAACGAGTAGAGAGAGGAAATGGAGGAGAGAGAGAGTGGAATCCGGAGGAGAGAGAACGAGGAAATGGAAGAAAATATCTGTGTTCTGTGTTCTCTCGGGTGAAAGAAAAAAAAAAACTATTTTTTAAGCTATCTGAGCTGTCACAAAAATTCAAAAACTTTACAAAAACTTTTGAATTTTTCGGATATATTTTGAAAATTTCGGAACCGCCAAAAAAATTTCCTTTATAGTTGTACCCGGTTTTCTAGTTGTGCGGAAATACAAGCAGTTGTACTTTTCCGGTTTGCACATTTGCAAAGTTATACCAATTTTTGAAATTTTTTTTTTAGTTATACTCATAACTTATTGTTTGTAGGGCATGCCTGAAGGGTCATAGCATTCATAACCCCAATTGAGAAACATTTAACGATTGTGGGTAATATTTGGGTTACAAAGGAGAGACTTATCATATGTAGTACCCCTTTTTGGTGACAATAGCACACAAACCTATGTTTGGAAAAAGTCTTAAAACTTTAAATTAACAAATTTTATATGAAATGAATAATGCGTCGTAATTTATGTTTCAAATTACTTGGATTATCAAATTTATTTCTAATTGTTTCCAATTTATGTTCTAATTGTTTCCAGTTTATGTTGATGATGTATGACTTCACTTGGACTTCAGTTACATGTATAGATCACAAAATTATAATTTACACAAGAAAATCTGAAATAAAAAACCATAATTCACTTGGACATCAATTACATATAGAGTTCAAATGGATCCAGTGGAAATTTGCAATAGTTGAATACAATTGTACTGAGTTGAACATATCAGACTAGACTCTCGAAACAAGCTCCAAGATCGAGTCCTGCAACGGGCCGGTTGTTGGTCCTCTTTCGACGGCTTTATCCAACGGAATGATATATCGTCTCTTGCAGCCTTCCCTTCCTCTCGGGTCGAGGTGGCGGCAACACAAAACGATGCTTTCACATATTCTGGGATCTCAGACCATTGTGAATTACACGGGACAGGGTAAATAGTTCTGCAATACGCAAGTATCCATGTATCAGTCAGGTAATATCTCGTGTACAAGTCCCACAAATGGATATCCGCCGGCCTACTCGCATTTCTCATATAACCAAACAAAGTGGCTACTTTNACTCCGTGGATACAAGGATACTTGTCTAAATCGAAACGCTTGCAAGCACAAGTCTTGTTCTTAAGGTCCACCAAATAACTCATCCCATCACCTCCTATAACATAATACTCCATCAAGAATTTGTTGAGTTCACGAACCTTCAACTTGGTGGCACCCTCACAAATAACGTGCAATGCGTTCTCCACAAAAGGAACTAGTTTCCGCAAGGCATGTCCTTCGGCGGCTTCCGTCCGATGCTTGTTAAACCACTCCGCACACTTCTCAATTATGGTATCCAGAATGAGTAATAAGCTAAACTTTNATCCAGCATGAGTAATAAGCTGTACTTCCTCGCATCATTGAAAACGTTGTTGAGCGACTCCAAAGAATTCGTCGTGCCAATGTTGTACCTAACTCCCGGAAATACACACTTAGCCCATCTCTCCACGACTACAANCACTTAGCCCATCTCTCCACGGCTACACTCTCATCTAAATAAACCGCCACTCTCGGGTACTTACTCCTAAATTGCCCATACTTCTTCTCGAATTCCGCAACCGTATAAATTTCCGACAAAGCTCTAAAATCCTCCGCAAAGGTTTTTTTTTTTTTTGTGTTCGAAGCCTTTGTTCTCACATTCTGAGATAGATGAAACGCACAAAACCCATGCTTAGCTCGCGGATACACCTCACTAATTCCCTTGATTAGACTCGCATTTCTATCGGTAAGAAAATCCAACTCCGGATCATCGGGAACAATGCTCTTCAACGTGGTGAAAAACCAATTCATACTAGCCATGTTCTCGCCATCAAGTACCGCGAATGCAATGGGATAATGATGATGATTCGGATCTTGAGCCATGGCAAAAACAAGAACACCACCATAAGTAGTTTTAAGCAACGTTGCATCGACACTGNGTTGCATCGACACTAAGCACTTTTCTCATGGCTTTGAACCCCTCGATGCAAGCTCCCAATGCGATGAACAAGTACTTGAACCTATTTCCCTCATCTACTTCCAACCTTGTTACCGACCCTATATTACTTTTCTCCAACATATACAAATACGCAAGCAACATTATGTAGCTCTCTTCCGGATTACCCCGTACAACACATGCGGCTCTCTTCCTACCTCTCCAAGCGGTAGTAAATGAATCATGAACTCCCGCTACGTTGGTCACAACTCCCATAATAGATCTAGGAGGTGGGGTCTCCAATACACCGGGATATTTCTCCTGTACAATGGAAGCTACCAAACTTGCCGATCCTTTCCTTTTCGGGTTTGTCGTACTCACCAAAACTCGAGAGCATGTATGCTTATTCCGGTATGTTTTAACCTTCCAACTTCCTTTGCTTCCTTGTGGCCTTGACACCCGTAGGTACCACTTGCACCCTCGTGAACGGCATTTAACCACGTATCTCCAAGTATCCGATGCTAATATATTGAAGTCGTAGAATCGCTTACTTGATGCTATCATCACTACATTTTGGACTTGCTCTTTACAATCAATTTCTTGACCAACTTCCAAATTCATACCATCTTCCCATTCCTCTACAGTTTGAGTTCCTTCCTCTTCTACATCATCACTAGCAACTGGAATGTCAAAACACTCATCCCTAAACCCATCATCATTCCCATCATCATTCCCATCATCATTTTCAACATCATGGTCACATCCATAAATCTCCAAGGCACCATCAGCGGGACCATCATTGCGCTCCTCCTCCTCGTGTATAGTCATCAACGCATTTTTATCTCTACCATTTGATTCCATCTCACCATAATTCATACCAAAAGAACTCGCTCCCTCACTAAGATTTATTTCCACATGCAAAACACTTCTCATTTGACCCCCACTCATGGTGTATAGATAACCCAAAACGTCGTCATCATCACAAATAAATGATTGTCTCTTTGCTTCAAACGCCAACGGAATATAACTCATTGTTATCTTTGAGTTTTATCTACGGATCTACCCCAATCTTGCTCCGTACATTTTTCTCCAAAACCGAGTAAGTTATATCCTCCAAACATGATGTCTTGAACGATAAAACGTTCAAGCTAGCACCCTTCGAATCCCATTCACACACATTTCTCGTTTCTACGTAACACCCTCCGTAATCAAAATATATTGTTGTTGTTATCATTGTACCTGTAAAATAGTGTGTGAGACAACTTAGAATGTGAAAATAGATAAGTGCATATCATATAAGACCATTTGAACAAATTCTTAAAATTGGCCAACTTTGATCTCTCTGCCCGGTACAACTACAAAAACTCGGTGTAACTGTGCCTAGTCCGAATTCATAAAAATCTTTTGATAGTTCAACTAGTATAACTACTGTATTAGTTATACCCCTGCAGATTTGGAAAACTCAAACTACATTGCTATTCTACCTAATACATTCTCTTCCGATATACTGTTTACCATTGCAAAAACCTAAATGTACCATATACACAAAACCAATTGAATCTTTACAGCAAAATACAATCAATTTCGATTAAAATCGCAATTACAACAAAACCTTACAAATCTCTTCTCACCTATACCTACTTAACCTTTGTATTAATCAATTTCTAAGACTAAATAAGCTACAACAAAGCTCCACCTCCAACTCAATCTCGACTTTTATCTCGCGGAAAAGGAGGACGAAGAAGGAAAACCCACCGGATTTTTAGCTTCAAATCAAGCTTAAATGACGAATCAGCTCCAAACAAGCTTAAAATCAAGCTTTCCTTTAGCTCAGCTCATTCCGACGAGGAGAAGAGAAGAAGATGGATTCGGGTCCGATGGATTCGGCGATGTACGGAAGAATTGATTTATGTGGTCCGGTTTATTCCGTTTTGGGTTAGGTCGAACGGTTTACGTACACAAAATTAAATCACCAAACCAAACAGATTTCTCCACTCCCCCAATTAATCAGACAAACGCGATATAGAGGGGGTATTTTGGGTTTCACAGGTTAGGGGAGTACCTTAGCAATGGGAAGAGTACTTTATAATTGTTTTGGTCAAACAAGAGCTTTTAAGCTCTGCGTCCAACCCAAACAGTGATTTTAAAAATTTATGAAAGAGAATTTATAGATTTTTAAATCTCTAGGGTTNGTGGGATTAAATATGAAATATTTCGGACTGTATGAGTCGCGTGCCAAGTCGTTACTTGTAGAGGTGATAAACAATGGTGATAGAGGACTCGTTGGAGTTTCCATGTCACCATCAGAAGGTTACGGTCTTGGTTTTTGCAGCGGATAGAGGAGCCGCGGCGGAGAGAGGAACCGCGGCGGAGAGAGGAACCACGGCGGAGAGAGAGGCCGCGGCGGAGAGAGGAGCCGTGGCGGAGAAAGGAGCCGCAAACGGAGAAGAAAGTCGTCCCTCTTCAAGGTAATAGGAGCGCACTTGAGATCGGAGATGATGGTGGGTCTTTCGTTGGAGACAATTCACAATAATGAAGAGATTAGGTTGTGAAGTTGTTTGGATGAGGAAAATTAACTGTGAAATGATGTTGTGTCTTTTAAGTCGAGGTCATAATAGTCCTTTTAATTCAAAGTGTGACATATTAAAGAACGCTTAAAGATTAATGGCAGTTGCTATAAGGAGTTAAATATTTGATGTCAATTCTTATAATTAACTCTCCTGTTATTTGGATTTTGGAGTTTTGCTTACCTTTTTTTTTTTTTTCCTAACATCTAATATTATTAAACAACAAACAAAGAGTACACATGTGAAATACCAAAGCCGGCAATCACAGCCCGATCCCGGAAACAAAGTCGACAGTTTCATCCCGACCTCGGAGACAAAGCCGACGAACCAAAGGAACAGTTCCCACAGACAATTACAACAAAACCGTAAAAGTGAAATTTTAAACACAACCAAGACGATACTAAACTCAACAATACAGTTTGTGAACCAATTCAGACACAAAGATTGGAACCAAAACCTCATCCTACTGTGACTTGATCTACCTTGACTATGAAGGACACGGATGAGATTGGAGAGAGAAGGCCAATATACTTCCCGAACCATCTCCGAGGCTGCAGCTACACTGGAAATGCCATAATCCACCGAAGGAGAGGATGAACTCGACCACCCCTGGAGTAGAGACAAGGAGCAAGGAAAACCGCCATGGGAAATTTACCGGAAAAAATATGTCACGTCTGGAGGTATCCCAATAAACACCACATGCTCCGCTTGTCAAGCTGCTCCGGAAACAATATGTCACGTCTTGTTTTCATGCCCATCGGCGCAAAGAGTATGGGAAATCTCGGGTTTTCCCTTACCTCCAATGGGATTCTCTAGAGAATCTGTGTTTCTCAACCTCCATCTGATTCGAACGAGTGAAAATCAGCTGGTATCTCTCAAAATCAGGCAAGTGTTCCCTTGGGTGCTATGGCACATTTGGAAAGGTCGAAACAACCTGGTGTTTGAAAAAACCAAGCTTAACGAGTCCCTGCTCTTTCAACGTGCACAGGAAGAGGCTGAAATCTGGTTAACCATAAACAAGAAATCTCCTGTGCCGTCACACTCTCCTAGTACCTCTCTTGTTTCACGCTGGTCTCCCCCTGCTATCCCCTATGTGAAATGCAATGTTGGGAGTTCATGGCCAAATCGAAATCGGGATATAGGATCAGCTTGGATTGTGCGTAATCACTTCGGTGAAGCTTTATTCCATGGTCGCCGCTCTTTCCTTCTGTGTGCATCTCAGATTGAGGCTGAGCTTATTGCCATCCTCTGGGCTTCGGAATGCGTGCGGAACATGCGTCAATGCAAGGTAATAGTGGAAACCTCTAATACTCAAGCTGCAGAGGCGATCAATCAACCACAAAAATATCCTCTGTTCCGAGCATTAATAGCACAGATACAAGCTCATCTCCTCGCCATTGAGGGTAGAATTTCTCTTGTATCCAATGATGCTAATAGGATTACATACAAAATCGCTTCAAGCGTCATACGCGAACAACGTCTCCGGTCTTATGTCGCAAGTTTTGGTCCTCTCTGGCTCCATGAAGAGATCCAACGTGAAGCTCCCTGCATCACGATTTAATTCTCTCTGTTTCCAGATATTGACCCTTAGTGGGCTTCCACGTTTTGCTTTTCTCCATCTTAAACTAAAGGCCTATTGGCCCAGGTTTGTATGTCATTTCTATCTCAATAAAGCTAGCCTTATAAAAATTAAATTAAATTCATTTCCATAGAGAGAAGAGCTTATGATCTTACAACAGTAGTCCAGTGCACGATTTAGGCATTCATTCTGAGATCTCTCTCACTCTCACTCACTCCTCATCGAATTTCTAAAGTTGTTCATCGATCCCTCGAAGAATGGGTATATACACAATCTCTCTCAAACGTTTCTCGATCTCTTTGATCCGTTTTTTGCTTTGATCTTAATCAGTTTCGATTCATAAATCCTTTGATTAGGGTTTTATGCCCAAATTAAAGTAATTGTGAAAAAAAAAAAACCAGACTTGTGGATTCTGGGTTATGAAATGTAATTGATTCTTTTGTTAATCTTGTGTGGTGATTACAGATAGTGTTTGTTCTACTCAGCTTATTGATGGAGATGGTATTTTCAATGTTACTGGAGTTGATGGTTTTATCAGAGAGGTTGATTTGGAAAACTGTGGTCTTTCCTATGCCTTTGTTTCGATTATGGGTCCTCAAAGTAGTGGTATGTGATTCAATTTTATAAACTTGATTGGGGTTTTTTTGGTCTATACAAAAGATTTGATTTTTGTTGAGGTTGGGTTTTGCAGGGAAGAGTACGTTGTTGAATCATTTGTTTGGAACAAATTTTAGGGAAATGGATGCATTTAAAGGAAGGCATGCTCTGTTCTTTTTCGTGTATAGTTCTTGAGGAGTATGTAGCTTCTACTTCAGGAATTGAACCCCCAAAGTGTCTTGTTTTCAGGTCTCAAACGACTAAGGGAATTTGGGTTGCAAGATGTGCTGGTATTGAGCCATGTACTATTGTGATGGATTTAGAAGGTACTGATGGAAGAGAGCGTGGAGAGGTGTGTAGCATCACTTCCTCTCATATTTCGTTATTTTATTGTGTCGCATAGCCAAATAGTTTATGCCCTCTTAGCTTTTTTTTTTCTGGTTTGACTTGTGTTGCGTAAAGCCTTAACTTTGTTTGAGTTGTTGTTTTCTTATTCTTGTGTATAAAGAACCCATCAATGCAGAATTTCTCACTTTTGTATATGTTCCTTTTCTTTTGCTGTTAGGATGATACTGCCTTTGAGAAGCAGAGTGCTCTTTTTGCACTTGCTGTCTCAGATATAGTTCTTATAAACATGTAAGTGGTTTTCTTTATTGCGTTCCCATTAATGTGAATAAGTACATAGTGTCTCTGATCGTCTTGATCATCTGTCGTTAATTCGCGGATTTGTGATGCAGGTGGTGTCATGATATTGGTCGAGAACAAGCAGCGAACAAACCTCTTTTAAAGACTGTATTCCAGGTATGCATTTCTGCGTTTTCAACAGAATGAGTGATTTAAGATCTGAAACCTGAGTACTTTTTGCTATCCCTTTGACATTCTAACAGGCTATGATGCAGTTGTTTAGTCCGCGAAAGACAACTTTGGTGTTTGTCATACGAGATAAAACAAGGGTATGACTTGTTTCTGTATTCTATTTTAATTTTTGTGTATGTGTGTGTTTGTTTGGTGATTTATTTTCAGCATTATTCCAATTTCTGATAAAAGGGAGAGTGGCCATAGAGGCACAAGTCTTACTATGAAGTCGGTTTTCAGCTTTTTTTTTCTTAATTTATAAGTTTACATAATCTAGAAGCTTTCCTTTTCTTTTTAGAACTAGACGATTTCCTTAAACTTGTCGTTATTAATTATTAACCTAGAGGGCTAAGAAGAAAATTCAGTTTGCCCTAAATTCCGAGCCACTCCAATCCAGATCTGATGGACGTCAAAGCCAGGTTGAACTTTTTCGAGCAGCTCAATAAAGTGAAACTGGAGGAATCTGCTGTGGAGAATCAGCTCCAATCTTCCAACAGTTCTGGAAACGCTTCACTTAACCGTGATGCGGTGCTGAGTACTCTGGAGCGGTGCTTCTTCTATGAGCGGTCGTGTAAGATCTATGGTGGTGTTGCTGGATTTTTCGATTACGGGCCTCCTGGATCCGCTCTTAAGTCTAATGTTATTGGCATCTGGCGTCAACACTTCATTCTTGAGGAGAAGATGCTGGAAGTTGATTGTCCATCTGTGACACCAGAGGTTGTTCTCAAGGCATCTGGTCATGTGGATAAGTTCACTGATCCTATGGTCAAGGATACCATAACTGATGCGTGTTACCGTGCCGACCACCTGCTCCAGAACTATTGCAAGGACAAGCTGGAGAAAGATCTTACCATGTCTGCTGAGAAATCTGCCCAATTGAAAGATGTTCTAGCCCGTTTGGAAGATCTTTCAACCCAAGAGCTTGGTGACAAGATTAAGGAGTATGGAATCACTGCTCCAGACACCAACAACCCTCTCTCTGATCCTTTCCCCTTTCACCTCATGTTTGAGACTTCGGTTGGCCCTACGCGTGGTAATACCAGTTACATGCGTCCTGAAACTGCACAAGGAATTTTCATCAACTTCAACAAATTGTATAATTACAATGGAAAAAAACTTCCCTTTGCCGCAGTTCAAATTGGTTCAGCCTTTAGAAATGAGGTGATCCATCATCCATCAATTTTCTACTAGTGTAGCTATCTCTATATTCTTTAACTAGAAATTTTTGTGTCCCAGATATCTCCTCGTCAAGGTCTACTTAGAGTTCGTGAATTCACCCTCGCAGAAATCGAGCACTTTGTTGACCCTGAGAATAAGTCACACCCGAAATTTGCTCGTGTTGCAGAATTGGAGTTCCTCATGTTTCCAAGAGAGCAACAAGTTTCAGGCCGGTCTGCAACAAAACTCTGCCTTGGCCAAGCTGTTGCCGAGGTCTGTATCTGTAATCATTCTGCCTACTTAATTAAAAGATTATGTGCTGAAAATGTATTCGTGTAGGGAACTGTCAACAATGAAACACTAGGATACTTCATTGGGAGAGTTTATCTTTTCCTCGTCCGCCTCGGTATAGACAAGGAACGGCTTCGTTTTCGCCAGCATTTAGCAAATGAAATGGCCCACTACGCTGCAGATTGTTGGGATGCTGAAATAGAGACTTCTTATGGATGGATTGAATGTGTTGGGATTGCAGATAGAGGTTCTTATGACTTAGTTGCTCACTCGGTAAGAAATTCACATTTTCTGCTTATATATTCATCTTCTGGTTTGGCAGCTATTTGGTAACTTGTGGATACATTATGCTACTGCAGAACAAAAGTGGTGTTGCTCTTGAGGCTGAAGAGAGATATGCAGAACCCAAAGAAGTTGAGGTATTATTTTTTTTCATCTCTGTCTTTATAACTTGTCTTTAATATGGTTCTGTTTCATTTCAGAAACTTGTGATAAATCCTGTGAGTAAAGAACTGGGTAGTACATTCAAGGGAAATTGCAAGAATGTGGTCGAAGCTTTACAGGCGATGAACGAGTCGGAAGCTGAGGAGATGAAAGCAACTCTGGCTTCCAAAGGGGAAGCGGAGTTCTATGTGTGCACCCTCAGAAAAAACGTGAGTATCAAGAAGAACATGGTGTCAATCTCAAAGGAGAAAAAGAAAGTGCACGTGAGGAAATTCACTCCGTCAGTGATTGAGCCATCATTTGGAATTGGTCGGATCATATACTGTCTGTATGAGCATTGTTTCAGCACAAGGCCAAGCAAAGCAGGGGATGAACAGTTGAACGTGTTCCGTTTCTCTCCTATTGTAGCACCCATCAAGTGCATGGTTTTCCCGCTTGTGCATAACCAAGAATATGAGAGCGCAACCGAAGTCATTTCCAACGAACTCACTTCGTTTTGCATCCCACATGATATAGACATCACTGGTATGTAAAAACAGGTTTGGAAATTGAAGGTTTTTAGAATTTTGCCTATTGATTCTGAAAACTTGTTATTGTGGGTAGGTAAATCAATTGGGAGAAAATATGCTAAATCTGATGAGCTTGGAGTGCCATTTGCAATAACAGTGGACTCAGTGACATCAGCCACTCTCAGAGAAAGAGACAGCAAAGACCAAGTCCGAGTCAGCTTACGGGAGGTAGTCTTTATGGTATGTTTGCTCACTAAGATGGAGGTGAAATGGAAAGACATCTGGGCTGAGTTCCCTCACCACTCTTGTGCACCCTAGCTATCGTGTTGTAGGACTTTGAGAAATGGACGAGTGGTGGACCTTGTGTGACAAGGGCTATTATTGCAAATAAGCCCGTTTAACTTTGAGTTATTTACCCTATTTACTTTGATGGTCTTGTCTGAATTTGAATTTCTAGNTTTTCTGAATTTTAATTTTTAGTAATTTTTTTTTTTTTTTTTTTGTCAACAACAATAATATTGCATTAAGCTGGGCCCGAACCCAGGCGGTGTCACAGTGACTCGAACCCAGGCGGTGTCACAGTGACGGCACTAGCACAAACCACTATGCTACATGTCTTGGACAGAATTTCTAGTAATTCATATTTTAAAACTACATTTTATGTAATTTGGTTGATTTATTTTACATTAAATTTTCTCATTTATATTTAGAGTTATTTCGTGTAATTTGATTGATTTATTTAACATTAAATTTTCTCATTTATACTTAGTTTGTTTTATTTCTCTTGTTTTTAGCTTTCTTCACTCACTAGTGACTACTCTGTATTGTTGGTGGGTTTTTTTTTTCTGCTTTTGAGTTAGAGCTATATAGATATAGGGAATTCAATTAATGAGATAAACGATCAGAAATTTGTAACCGATGGATAAATTTTGGATACTCTATAATTTTTAAGTACTGCATATCCGCAAGCCTAAGGATCTGAACAAGTAAAACATAACAACCTCAATGACCAAAGACAGTAAGCTATCCTTGAGGCTTTTTAGTTCTTTTGTTTTTACCGAACGATTTTACCTAAGAAACTGTGAATAACCAATTAAACAGCCGAGATCTCTTCCATGGGGCTGATTTCTTCGCTCAGCTGATGTTGTACTTTGGGCTCCAAGTCGATGAACTGGTTTGACTTGCTTGCAAGATGTGAGATACTAACTCTTCCTTGACGTTTAATGTACTCGGCAACCGCATTCATCTCTTCCATTGATATGTAAATGTATTTTCCCCTATCATCCATAACCCCCGAGAGCCGCCCTGAATAAATGAGAAGGGGTTCAGATCTTAATTCCCATTGCGGTTTCACATGTACACACACTCATCATTATTTCATATTGCTTTTAGGATTACTAAACTCATAGTAAATCATAGACTGCCAGAAGAGATGAATTTTATTTTTATGATTGGAGAGAGAGGAAAATACCAATGCTCTCCAAAGAGGCTATCCTGTTGATGCATTCCTACAACAACGAAACAGTTGAATCAGACTTGAGAACAATGGCAAAAAGATAGTTATCTACTTGCCAAGTGAATGATACCTGAGTTCGTAGATTAAACTCTGCAGCGAGATCTTCAAGTGGAACACATTTCTGTTTCTGCAATCGCATCACAAAACAAAAAGCGTTAGTCAACATTTCTGCACATTGATATGGAATGAGACACCACCATATGTATGTATACCTTAATGTATTCAACAAATTCCGAAAGCAAATCTTGATTTCCATCTTGCACTTCCTCAGTAGTACCTTGAGCATCAACTGAGAATTCCCCTTTCCATTTCTCGAACTCCAACGCAGCAGCCTCTTCTTCCTTGGCTTGTCGTGCCTTTTCTTCTTCTTCCAGCTTGCGCTCCTCCGCCTCACGCTCCTCGTCCTTCTTCCTCCGCATCTCTGCATACCGATCTTGTTTCGTATTCCTTGATTCGCGTGTAGCTTCTTCAGCCTGTCTTTGTGCTTCCCTTTCTTGTCGCTTCTTCTCTTTCTTTTTCGATGCTCTGGCTTGGTGTCCACCGGATTCGTCTTCGTCTTCATCTTCACTCCCGCTGATGTTTTCTGTCATAAATAATTACTGTATTTCATAAAACAAGGCTCAACTTGTACTTTTGATATTTGCATAGGAGAATACAAACCTTGAACGGTAGATGAGGAGGAAGAGCTAGCAGCAGGTCTCCGACGCATTCGACGGCCACCGGTGGCACGTGGCACGTTTTCAGGAGGTTGAACCTTGAATTGAAAAGCAATCAGATACATAGATCAGAAAAGTTGGAATGGAATATCGCAATTTACCTGTGGCGCTTCCTCTCGTGATCGAGCATCTACCCGACGTTTCCAAAAGAACAACGGAATCACCGCCGCTATCAGGATCAAGGAGATGATCAGACCCATAATCTCCTCCATTTCTTATCTGCGATCGATTCAGATTATTCCAATTTCTTCTCAATTTGACCCTAAATCGTCTGAGTTCCGTTCACAACATTACCTCTCGGACTCGATAGACGAGACAAGCGAGAGGGGTTAATATCGTAATCTACTCCTTTCTTATAGATCCTCTCGATGCGTCAGAGTGTTTTGTGTTATTTTCTTTTAGAGGTCAAGTTTTTACAGAGCAAGCAAATTATCGCCATGGTTGACCTATTACTTTCCATTTTTTTTAATAAGATAGATTTTTTTTTCAATTTATAAAATAAACTATATAAATTTTTTTTTCCATTCNATTTTTTTTTTTTTTTTTTTTTTTTTTTGTAAATTGCAAGCTGAAGCTTTAGCTTTCCTACACGTACTTCTGTCGATCTGGATACAAGGATGGTGGTGATATGTAAAATGGTTCGGGGGCGACAACAGTGAACTCTCGAAATCAAGCAGCAGATTGTTTATCAAAACATGCTATTGTTATTTCTCATTTGTCCGTATTCACCGCACAATGACTTGTTAACTATTTGTATGCACCTTTTACAATCTAATAAAATCATTCAGATGCTCAGAAAGAAAAAACAATAACCTTCTGCCATAAAGTTAAAAACCATTTTTGTCATTTCGAAATCAACAAACCAAAGGGCCTGATAACTCCACCAACTTGAGAATTAACACGTTTATCAGAGACGAGAGGGACTAGATACCATTCTTAACAGGTACTCAGAGCCAGAGGATAGGAGAGCTAATAGAGCATTTTAACCATCTCATATTACATAAGTAGCAAGAAGAAAGCCAAAGAAACAAAGATAGTCTCTTAGTATCATACCAAAGCTAAATAGAAAAAAAAACCAGCAACAACGGATTAAAAGACAAAGGTGGCGAAACTGATCCACACAAGTACAATGAAGGCCTAGAGACACAGCTCAGAAACCATGGATCTTGATGTTATCCTTCTTCACAAGGCCAGCCTATTCCAGTTGAAAAAGGGGTAACAAGATCAATCAACAATCATTTTGTCAGCCTGTTGATGAAAAAGTGTGATTCTTACCTGG
>OVAF01002426.1:0-15887 GCA_900406245.1 Odontarrhena argentea | reverse complement strand
TAAATTTGGATTTTTATAAAATTATCTATTTATAAAAAGATATATTTTGTACTTAATGTTTTTGTTTTAAAAATTTGTTAATAAAAAAAATTGGATTTTTATAAAATTATTTATTTATACTAATAAATATTTTGTACTTAATGTTTTTGTTTTATAATTCTTAAAATATATCATTAGAATATACCATATCTTCCACGGGTGCTTTTGATGGACTTTCTAATTCGTCAGCCTGCGAAAACAAAAATACATAGATGTGTGAAAAAGAAGTAAATTTTGAAAAAGAAAACATTGAAAAAAATGTAACTGAACTATTACATTTGAAATCTGTGTAGCAAACAACAAAGTGAATGCAATACACACAACAATAAACTTCACCATTCTCTTGGAAAGATTTATTTACACTTCTTCTTTTGATCTTTGTGTTTTTTTAGTTTTTGATGTATTTCATGACCGATGATAAATAAGTATATATAATGAAACAATTACGATATTATAGAAGGAACATAAATTTGCAAACATATTCTTATATATTTATTAAATTTCTATTTTATAAATTGACCAAATTTCAAAGAATTTATTATCATTCAAAGATAAGATTATTTTCTAAAATTTATTTAGAGAAGAGTAAATCCAAAAACATTCAAAGCATTTATTATTATTCAAAGATAAGTTTAATTTTTCAAAAAAATTTATGGANATATATATATATATATATATATATATATATATAAATACATTTTGGGCTTCTCATGGTGTCAACCTGGGATTAGTAAAACTGCTTTGCGAACATGTCACGTGGCAATTCTGTAATGTTATCAGATAAATTATTGGGCCTAAGGATTACACAATTCAAGAGTTTGGTTTTAATGATCTCTTTTGAAAAAATTTCGTCCATGCTTCAATTTCTTAAACAATTTGGGCTACAATTCACAAATGACAACTTTGCCAATTAATCCCGATCATTGGCAGTGTCCACATATGAAATACTCAAAATCCTTTACTCACATGCCACATGGCAGTGCCAAAGCTTTCTCTAACGTTTAAAATCATTTTTTTTTTTTTCAAAAACACTAACTGTTTGGGCCTAATCACTAAATAATATATTGTGACCGGATGTTTTGTCAAATATGGCACACACTTTTCAATTTTCTAATACGAGATTCATTGGCGTTTCTTCTCCATAACCACCGTTGATCCATTGATCAAATCAAATCCTTCACAAATGCAAAACCTTCTTACTTTAAGAAATTGTTTCACATTTTACAAATTAAATAATTTCCCACTGTTAACCCACTCTATTTAATCAAAGCATTAACGGGATTGATCGCCACTACCCTCTCAATCATTCTTCATCTTCAACATATAAAAGCTCATTCTCCATCATTCTCACTCTTTTTCCCATTCATGTGAACCAAATTATCACTATCAAAACTTGGCACATCGAGGTGTCAGGTCCTCCACCTTCCACAAACCCTTTCGCCCTTAAGACGTGAGAAGAGCATGGTTAAGGTCCTATGCATCAACCATACAAAAACTTACCCAAGTAAGCAAAGCAACGAAANAAAAAAAAAAAAAAAAAAAAAAAAAAAAAAAATAGTCGTACTCACTTATCCTTTCTCGCGATATCCACAAACATTAGACTTAGATAATTGAAATTGGTTTTGAAGTGAGGAACTAGACCATGCCTGGGTTCCGCAATTACTCAACAAACTAATGTAGTTTTTTTTTTTTTTGAAACTGACATGCATATATTGAGCTTATCTTTTAATCATTTCTTAACAATGCCAAAATGCACATTTCTTAATATTGAAGGAAGAAACCTTTTTTAACACTTAAATATGCACCTTTCTGAACATTGATGAAACACACATTTCTTAACTCTATAGAAACGATCACGAGCTCATTCTAAGAACTTATTTTGACATTTTATCACCTTGGTTTCTATTAACCAGATCCCGACCATGCTCAATGCATGGTTCCTATAGTTGGTCCCCACTCTAGATTTTTAGTACTACTAACAGAGGTTCGTAACAGTTTATATATGGATTATGAGAGATTCTTGTTCCTATTTACCTTAAAATTTTGGCCAATAGGTTGCGAGACATGTCATGCTTCGTACATGGTCACGACACCTCGTGCTTATGATTTTTTAAAACTTTCCATATTTCCGATTTGTCTACTTACAAATTTTTCGTACTTTCCATATTTCCGATTTGTCATACTTAATTCCACTCAAAGCTCACTGTACTTCATAAAAGTTTTGAGGATAGTTTGGTTCAAATTTCACTACATAATTTTGCATCGAACACAATTACGTTAGACGCTAATCCCGTATGGTAATTCTTTATATTTTGCTTTCTTACTTGATTAGAATGGTTTAGGAACCATTTTTTTTATCCATAAATTGAGTTTCTGAATTATGCTTCCCTTATGAGTTTTTCATATGTTGAATTTATGTAATCTAACAATGTAAATTATATCAATCCCTATAGAAAGTTTGGAAAGTCTTAGGGTTGCGAAACTTTATGTACATCAAGTGCATCATAAATCGTTAAATTATAGACAAAAGCTCAAGATTCGTGTATTTTTGATACATTGGTTGGTGATATGTTTGATGCTATTCTTAAAAATTGATTGTATTTTGGAGTTTGAGTGTATAAATTCCTCCAACAAACACGAACACCATTGAAATTGTTGGAGATCCTATCCCAACCGAAAGAACACAATCCTATAAGGTCCTAGGTATAACCAATGTTTTAAAAATAGTACAACAATTTTTATCATATTTTTGAGGATTATTGGAGCTACGTTGGGTGTGTCTGTGTCTAGCAATGGAGTATTATTTCACAAATTATTATATATTGAAATTAGAAAAGGCCAAATACATAAGTTTTATTAAGAGAATACAAAGAGATTATATTTTTTTTTATTAATTTTTGGTTCTCATGGACATTTGGGTCCACCTTCTTTGGTCTTCCAGTTATTGTAACAAGGACATTCTTCTTTGTGTCCATATGTTCCCGACGGAACACACAAACATTTTTTACAACACATATTGCAGAAGAACAAACACGGCTTCTTATGAGATGTCGCTGAACATCGTCTATTACATTCACCCGGACATTCTGTAAACAAGCAGAAGAAATTAAATCTAAAGGTTGTAGATAAGATATTGTCGCACCTATTCATATGTTATCTTCAAAAAAAAAAAAATGTAAATTTTAATTCAATGTTACCTTCTGGTTTAAGTGAACCTTCCCCTCCGTTCTGCAAGTTTTTGGGTTATACACATCGAGTTGTTAATAATTTAAATTTGGATTTGTATAAAATTATCTATTTATAAAAAGATATATTTTGTACTTAATTTCTTATATAATCTTTAAAATACGTCATTAGAATATACCGTGTCTTCTACATGTGCTTTAGATGGACCTTCTAATTCTTTAGCCTGCAAAAACAAAAATACATAGATATGTGAAAAAGAAGTAAATTTCGAAAAAGAAAACATGAAAAGAAAAGAGTAGTTGAACTGTTACATTTGAAAACTGAGTAGCAAATAACAAACTGAATGCAATACACGCAACAATAATCTTCACCATTCTCTTGAAAAGATTTTTTTACACTTCTTGTTTCAATTCTTAAAAGTTTTTGATGTATTTCATTACCAATGTTAAATATATTTATATACATAAAAAATCACAATATTATAGAAGGAACATAATTTTGAAAAATTATATTCTTATATATTTATATAACTCCTATATTGCTAATAGATTAACTTTCAAAGCAATTATTACATTCAAAGATAAGCTTAATTACTTTCCAAAATTCATTAATAGAATAGTCAATCCAAAAACATTCAAATAATTTATTATTATTAAATGATTAGTTCATTTTCGTAAAATATTTAATGAAACTGTTTTGCAAAACATGTCCCGTGGCAACTCTCTGATATTATTAGATAAACAATTATTGAACCTAAGAATTAGACAATTCAAGAGTTTGGTTTCAATGACCTGTTTTTAAAAACGTCCCCTCATGCTTACGTTATTAAAATACTTTGGGCTGCAATTCAGGACTTCAACCAAGCCGATTAAACCCATATCATTGACAGTGTCCACATCAGATTACTGAACACCCTTTTGTCATGTTTGAAATCACTTTTTTTTCTTCGAAACCACTAACTATTTGGGCCTAATCATTACATAATCTATCGTTACGAGTTGTTTCGTCAAATATGGCCTACAAACAGGAATAAATGGCCACTTCCATCTCAATTGTTCTTCGTCTTCAAGAGTCATAAAATGTCATTCTCTATCACTCTCACGCTTTCTCGCACTCATGTGAACCAAATTATCACTATCAAAACTTGGCACCTCGAGTTCTGATAGGATTGATATTTTACCGTTTTTTACTATATACACTTAGTGTTTTTCCTAACGAAACTTAAATAACATGTATGATATGGTGATTTTAACATTTATGTGTTTTCAAAGTGTTTTTAGATAAACAAGACTATAAGGCGTAAACACCAAGACCCTCATATTAAGACCTTCAACTATACGGTTTCAACTTATTATTGGTTTCTGAATCAATTCAGATTAGGCTTGGGCATTCGGATATTCGGTTCGGTTCTGGGCGGGTATTTCGGGTTTCGGTTATTTCGGGTTTTGAGAAATGACTCCCATTCGGGTATATTTCAATTTCGGTTCGGATTCGGGTGGGTATTTTCGGGTTTCGGGCGGGTTCGGGTATTGGCTTCGATAACCGGAAATAACCGGAAATACCCAAAGTAATTTCGGTTCACCTAGTATATCGGGTAATTGTAACCATATGTACTAGAAATACCCGAAATACCCGAAAATACTATGTCAATATCATATGTGAGAACCGAAAATAACCAAGATAATTTCGGGTTACCTAGTATACTCTGGTTATTTATAGCCAAATATACTCTAAATATCCGAGATACCCGAAAATATTATCTTAATATCATTCGAAAGCTTAAGTAATTTGTGAAAATCGTGAAATGGGGAACAAACAATATACCCTATGTTGGAAGTGGGATGTACTTTCGGGTATTTTTCGGGTATCGGGTATTACCCGATAATACCCGATACCCGAGAGTAAATGAAGCTCATACCCAAACGGATAATTTCTCTTGATCTATACTAGTTCGGTTCGGGTTTTTCGGTTCGGTTCTGGGCGGATATTTCGGTTTCGGGTATTATGCCCAGGCCTAATTCAGATGATAATATTTTTCACTGAAAAGATTTAGGTTTAAACCTAAATCTTTTTTTTTTTTTTTATCTTTTTTTTTATCCAATAAGTCTAGTTCTTATCACATGATGACATTTTTCACTCAAAAGTCATTTTCTCGTTATCATGGTCGGGGATATTTCAAAGAGAAATGATAGTAAAAAAGTTGAGATTGAAGGTAAACCTGGATTCTTTCATCCTGCTAAAAAAACACACAAAAAAACTATCATAGTTTTGGGACGTGGTGACGTTTTGGCATTTTTAACACAGAACGCGTGCCGTTTTGTTAAAGCGCTAAACCCCCGCCTCATCCTCTCGCAGGTCTCTTGCAGAATTGAGAGCTAAAACCTCAAATTGCTATCTGGGTTTCGGCTTCTGCCCACTTTATGGGTTTCAGTACAAGTTCGTTTTAGGAAACAGCATCTCAATGGCGTCTCTCTCCTTCACCCAATTCCTATCATTCCCCAGGTCCCTTTTTTTTCCTATCACAACTGATTGATTATGTCTGTTCGATTTAGGTTGATGTCATGGTTTTCTCATAGCTGTGCTTCAATTTTAGCAGATGCAATGCAGAAGTTGCTTGCATTCAGCCACTGGGTTTTGTGAAGATTCGAGGTGGAAGATGGAATGGGAAACAAAGCTTTTTTGTGGCTGCTGCTGGTAGGAGAAAGTTATCTGAGTCGGCACCTCTTGATGATGGAGAAGAAGATGGTGGAAACGGAGCTGTCGGGGGAAAGAAATTGAGTAAAATTACTAAGAAAGGAGCAACAACGAAGAAGAAGGTAGTAGCAAAAGATGAAAGCTCTGGACTTTCTGTAGATAGTAATGATGGTTTAGACAAGGAAAGCGAAACAAAGCCGCGGAGAACTAGAAGAAAAGGTAATGGCTTCATCATTTTTTCTCATAGAACGAGTGCATAATTTGAAATTCTACACATTTACAGCTGTAGCAGCTTCTGGTGAAGTGGAGGAAGTAAAAACCGAGAAGAAAGTGAGACGAAAGAGGGCTGCTAAAAAGGATAAAGAGATGGAGGATGCTGTAAGTACTAGTACATATGATGAGGTTAGTGATGTCGAGGAGGCCTCGACAGTCGAGAGTGCTGATACCGAGAGTGAAGGAGAAGAGATTGATCTGAATAAACATGAGAGTGAAGATATTAGTTATACATATGGATGGCCTCCTCTTGTGTGTTGCTTTGGATCTGCACAACATGCTTTCGTGCCCTCGGGAAGGCCAGCAAATAGGCTTTTGGATTATGAACTACATGAACGGATGAAAGATGCGAGGTGGTCACCGGAGAAGTATGTTAGGGCACCTGGAGGATGTGCAGGAGGTGTTGCTATTGCTCTTGCGAGCTTAGGTGGTAAGGTTGCTTTTATGGGAAAACTCGGAGATGATGACTTTGGTCAGGCCATGTTGTATTACCTGAATGTCTGCAACGTCCAAACTAGATCAGTTCGGATTGATGGTAAAAGGGTTACGGCGTGCTCTACTATGAAGATAAGCAAGAGAGGTCGCCTAAAATCTACTTGCATCAAACCCTGTGCAGAGGATTCACTATCAAAATCTGAGATCAACGTTGATGTGCTCAAAGAGGTAGATATTTGCCCAGAGATGGCAAAACTGAGTTATTTAAGTCTTTTTCTTGTTCACCAATCTCTTTCTCTAAACTTTGGCGCAGGCCAAGATGTTCTACTTCAGCACACATTCTCTGCTAGATAAGAAGATGATGTCAACTACCTTACAAGCCATTAAGATAGCAAAGAAATTAGGGAATGTCATTTTCTATGACTTAAACCTCCCCTTGCCGCTATGGCAGTCCGGCGAAGAAACTAAGAGTTTCATACAAGAAGCGTGGGATCTTGCAGATGTTATTGAAGTCACGAAACAGGAACTTGAATTCTTATGTGGAATCGAGGCAACTGAAGAGTTTGATACGAAAAATAATGACAGTAGTAAGTTTGTCCATTACCCACCAGAAACTGTGGAACCTCTTTGGCATGAAAATCTCAAGGTATTGTTTGTGACCAATGGCACTTCTAAGATCCATTACTATACCAAAGAGCACAATGGTGCTGTTCTTGGAATGGAAGATGCTCCTGTCACTCCTTTTACTAGGGATATGTCTGCATCTGGAGATGGCATTGTTGCTGGTACATTAAACTTTCTGTCTTGTTAGAATTTGAAAGTCTTATAGTAGAGATTGACTGAATACACTATGTTTCAGGCCTGATTAGAATGCTTACGGTTCAGCCAGATCTTATGAACGATAAAGGGTACCTGGAACGCACAGCAAGATATGCAATTGAGTGTGGGGTGGTTGATCAATGGTTGCTGGCACAAACCCGAGGATATCCTCCAAAGGATGACATGGAAGAAGAAGTTGATGATGATGAAGAAGACGAAGTGAACCCAGATGGTATAAGATCGATAACAGAGAGGGAATACCGAACTTCAAAGCCTTATGATGAACCAGATGGTCCATATGTTATGAAACCAGTAGAGGAAAGGGAATACCGGAAGTTAGAGCTTGTTGGCTCAATGGGTGAAGATGATGATAGTTCTTGATTATAATAAGATTTGATATCTTTTTTGCTAGTCAGCTTTTTTCTTTTGGCGTCTTACAACATCTCAGTAGTGAATAATTTTTTCAATATTTCAGTGTCTCAGTCACCATCTCAAACTGATACAAAACCAGTTTCATATAAGCCACTGTTTATAAATGCAACAAGGTGGAAGGTTTTACTTATTCGATTAGAGAAGAAAGAAATATGAGAAGTTCTCTGGAAATGGTAACGTGACAATGAACTATCTTTTCAACTCAACTTCTGTTTTAACTTAACAAATCCAGGTAGAGATTAATCTTCCTGTGAAGAGCAAAATGAAGTTTGACTCGCAGTTCCTTTTGTTTCCGGGTTAACGGTCTACCTTTGCTTTCGGGATCTCTGTTTTCCCTTACATCTGCTAATTTCCAGGTACAGTTCTCTGATTCTGCATCTACAGACTCCAAGAGGAACACTCCATTCTTTATTGCTTTCCTGGAGTTTGTTTCCTCTTCATAGCTTACTCTCATCGGCATCTCCTTGAATCGGTGCAAGTCCTCTGGAATTCTCAGCAGCCTCTTTGCCCCCGGAGATGATACCTTCAGAGAAAAACCAAAATAAATTTAGAACACAATTACCAGAGGGATTGTGAATATATGAGGTAAGACTCGTTTTACAGTTTTACCTCAAGGGCTAGATCCTCTGGGAGAAGTTTTGCATCTCCAGCATCATCTAATTTTTTCTTATATTCTCGACTAAATTCCACAAGCTCATCCATGGTAGGACATCCATATCTTTGTACAAGAAAAGAAACAGAAAAGTTCTCTTTAGTTTTTGCAATGCAAAGCTTTTGCAATGGCTTTATAAAGAAGAGCAAAGAATCTTACTTCTTTGATAGATTGTCTAGTCTGACATATATATATCCCCGCGGAGAAGCTCTGAAAGCAAACAGTTGGAAATCTTCTGCAGACTGCTTCACAAGTTCATCAGCAATAGAAAGAGCTCTTTCGCCCCATGACACACCTCCAAGGACAACACCACCACCATCTCCTCCATCACCAAGCTACAGAAAGAAGCAAAAATTAGCTTACCAGAGTGACAAACTGATGCAAGGATATATATATCACAACAAACAAACCTTTGGTTCAACATCCTCTTCTTCTTCCCATTCATCTACGACCTCTACATCATCAATTATTTTATCTACCAAGCAATTGTGGAAAGGGTGTGTTAAGAAGACCAACATTTATTATGACACTACAGCTACCTTTAGAAAAAAACAGCTTGTAATGACGAAAACTAAAGAACCAATTTGGCCAAAAAAAACTGCATTATTAGGCCAAAAAAAAAAAAAAAAAAAAACAAATACATTTACAAGAGACATTCTAACAAACATCTTGGAGACATGAGAAAGAAGAATAAAAGTAGGCAGACTGTTACGAATATGAAAACCCAGAAAATCTTACAGTCAAAAGTGTCTTCTTTGTCACCATCACGACTGGTAGTTCTCGGCGGTCGAGTGGAAGGAGAAGAGGAGGAGGAAGAAAACGTAGAAATGGAGGAGAAGAAAGGACAAGAGCGAAGACGAGAGAGGTTTGTCGCCTTTGGAATTAGTATGGAAGAAGAAGAAGTTGTTCTGACGGAGACTGGTAAGGTTAAACGGCGAGAAGCTCTCAACAAAGCAGCTTCGATCAGCCTTTGGTATCTAGCCATGCTTCTTCAATACAATTGCCACACACACCACTTAGGGTTTCTATTTATAAGAGCTATTATTATTACATCAGAAGTATGCATTCCATTTCCATCAAATCTCTAAGCAGTTATGCTAAGAGTATACAAAATTGATTGTTTTACTTTTACAAAGGTTAACAGAAAAAAAGGCTTCGGAATAACTAACACCCTAATACAAACAGTAGCCACAAATATGAACACAAACAAGTTTAGAGGCGGAGAATTGTGCGAAGAGTATCGCACAGATTTTGAATGGTTTGCTGCTCCTGCGTTGCTTGCATTTCCTGGAGCGGCATCTCCTCGTAACACCTGCCAATCACATTAGGGCTATTAGATTTTTACTCAGATGTAAAACAAAACAATAAGACCGGTTTACTAATATACGTACGCTCGATGGTATGCTAAAACTTGTGCAAGGTTCATCAGTGAAGAGCTTGTCGTCAGTCTCTGGTATACACTTGGAGGAAGGGGCATCTGCGCATAATTTTGCACAGATTAATAAACAAAAATTATGATTCAGGTTAATTAGAGTTCAAGAGAGAGGGTTTTGACCTCGTTTTGTCCACGTCGGCCCTTTTTGGACTGTGGATCAGAAGTGAAGAGCTCCTGAAGTGCTTCAACAGCTACCGTTCCATTCTGATCCTGTTGCAATCCTCCGATCATGTTCTCTGACAGGAGTGCAATTGGGGATATATCTGTTGCTCTCAAGAATGGTATTGGTACTGTGTTTCCAGCTGCGTAGATTGACCATAACTGCAGTGTGCAATCATTCTGAGTCATAACCATGTATATATTGCAGGAAAGGAAACGGAAGTTAACCGTACCAAGGCACTGGCTAGACTGTGGGACAAATACAACTCAGAACAAACTGACCTTATCTTGCAGAGCAAAAGCTTTCCTGCCAACAGTTTCATTCTTCAAGGTACCACCACTTGCATCACTGGTCCCTTCAGTCTGTGTTCCAGATATGTTATTCAGCTTCTTTTTATGCTCAAGAGATGTTGAAGCTAATGGTGAAGTTCCCCGCACGCTTTGCGAAGTTGAATTTTCAACTGGAACATTGGTAGCAGGTAGATTCCTTTTGTCATGGATCCTAGCAACCATATCAAGAGAAACTATGCTCAGGCACTAAAAGTATAATTGCATATTTTTTAGCAAGTGGACATGCTCTCATTAAAAAATAAAACTAAAAAGGCTTTCTTTCACAGATAGAATACCAGGAGTCAGCTAATTCTTCTCCTGAGAATCCGCCAGAACCGCCATCGACCTGAGAAGACGAAGTATCTTTCTCTTTCGCAGGTTGAGACCCCGAGTTACTCTCATCTGTCCCATCCTCACCATGAACGATCATAGTTCCAAAATCACCACCTGGCCACATGAACCAATGCAAACATAAAGTTGGATGCATTTGAAAACCTTGATAGAAGAAAATACAACATCACATCCCAGCTGTGTGCTAACGTGGCTGCTGACGAAAAATATCACCCCTCAGTGTATACTATACATCGACACAAAAAAAAAAAGAAGCACTGAACAATTCTCGTGATGATTTGGAAATGCAGATTCCCAAACATGTAAATTTCTACGTTACAAACTAAGGTTCCCAGAACAATTTTGCAGAAGCGTAATAATTAGTCAACAAACCACCATCCAGTTGAATTCCTCATATGAAAGTTTGTAATATGGATTTAGATAGCCATGCATAGAATACTTGCCTTCTCCAGCCAACAAAGTGTTGCCTGATATACGCTGCCGATTCAGGGTGCTTGTTGGAGGTGCCTCGGTGGTAGTTCGATATCCATTATTAGGAGGTTTAGATGGAACAGTAATTCCAATTTCGTCACTTGATTTTGGACCCAGTGTTGACTGTTACAAGATTATAATTTAACTTAGACAAATATAACCCGCAAAGATATTAAGACAACTATGAGAGAGAAGACCATCTGAAAAAAAAACTCAATACTTACAGTATCCTCTGAAGAAGGGGCAACAACATTTTGCGCTTGCAGAGCCATTGAAGCTCTGATTTGTCTGGACTTCTCAATCTTTGGCGACATTGCAGAAGCCCCATATTTACATCTCTCAACAAATTTGTGCTGAATTAAAAACCAAAGAGTGAATGGCATCAGAAGAATACAAAGATCTTAAACCCCTATATTACATGGTAGCTATGAAAGTGATGATAATTCGGACAGCTAAAGCTGAAGATATCCAGATAATGACAAATAAGAGATCACTGAGATACACATACTAACGATCTCTGGCGTGCAAGCAAAAGAGTGTCATATTTTACCTTAAGCATCTCAGCTGCGGTTGGACGAAGACGTGGTTCCTTTGTGAGGCACTTTGCAACAAAATCATGAAAGACAAGGGACCTGCAGAAGGTAGCATACAAAAGACAAGTGCACCATAAGATATTGCAAAACACTAAAACCTCTTTACAGAGAATTGCATTACTATGTTTCAGGCACTTATTGGGCAATGTCTTTTCATAAATGTATGCTGTCAACCGCATATATAATATTTCACTGCCAATGCTAGAAAACTCATAGACCCATAGGATTATTAGTTCTGGAGCTAGATAATAGACCATCATATCGATAAAGCACTTAGTAGAACACCTGCAGAATCATTTTATGAAGTATGTACAAGAAACTATCTTCCACAATTTAAGGAACTGATTGGGCTTAGATGATTTTGAAAATGCTTGGATGATAATAATTTGGACAATTCTCAAGAGGTTGTAAGCATACCATTTTTCTTTATCCTCAAGCATTGGAGCTGGCTCAATGGATATCATGAACAAAACCTAGCAAAGACAGATGTATGAAATGAGATATTAAAAAATGGCAATAGCACGATGAAAGTAAAGGCCATCAAGTAAGTAAACAAGCAAATATTTCCTCTTTTACCTAGTTTTTCACCACTAACCAGCCAAAACAAGACCTTATATGAGCAGTTCAAGACCTCCAATTCCAGCCTAACAACTACCATGTTTATGAAAAAAGACTATACCAGGCCTATACAAATATCCATTTCGACTGAGAGGACAAACATAACAACACTTAGCTGCTCAAGATTAGGTTTAAGACTAAACAGCATCGCTTAAAACTTACGTTAATGAACAGTCTGAGCCAACCGGTTTTCAAAAATCCTTAGAAAACGCCAAACTCAAGATGTGAAACGAAATATTTTTGCATTGGCTTCAAGTTCAGAATCACTTGATTCCAATTTTTTCCAAACAGAGAAAAAAGAATAAATGAAAAAAAAACAGGACATTATATCAAATTGCCCATCCTAAACTCAGCAAGGTATCTGGCCACTTGGAAACATAAAAGCAAAAGCAAGATGGTTTAATATAACAACCCTCATCGGATGAACTGCTGATCGTGGAGGAAGACCCTGTATAAAACGAAAATAAATGTCAGAAGACAGCGACAAGATTATTAAGAATGAAATATGGAAGTAGTGGGTTAAGTGACGCAGAGTAAAGGGTGTTAAACAATATGTCAGGCGAGAGACTCAGTACAGTTAACAGGACAACCAGCTCTCAATATAGTCCTTAACATGTTTTTTTTGCATAATATCCAGATAAAGAGTGCAACTACCAAGTACAACACAAATGTAGTCCTAAGAGAAGTTAATGCATTACCTCTGCCATTTCAATTGCTGAAACACCAAGTGCCCATACATCCACCTGTTGTAGAAAGCCAAATGTAATCAAGAAGTATACGTGGAGATCCTTGATTCTAGACTCTAGAATACTAGTGCAGTTGTAGTTTCTCTACATATGAGAAGCTAATTTTCCTCTAACACTAGGATCCGGTGAAACTAGTTTGCGCAACCATTTTTAGCAAAACGTTAGTTACTCGTTACAAGATTTATATTATTAGATTTAGTAACAGTGATGTGATAAATTCAGAAATTATTATTCAAAGGTACCATTACATCAGTCCATATAATCCAACAATTTTTATATGAATTGAAAAACTTTAAGGAGTTTGTCAGACCAAATTATAGTAGAAAAGCACACTACCTTCCCATCATAACGATTTTCCTGAATAACCTCCGGGGCCATCCAATGCGGAGTCCCAATGAACTTCATTCAAGACAGAACATTAAAAAATTCCACCATCAGGCATAACAAACATCTCTAAGGGTTTACTTGCCCAATTGATCAAAGACAATTTAATGATTTAACCATAGCAAACTTTATTTTAGATAGGTTTTTACCGTGTTCCGCTTCGACATAGTTCGCGTAAGTTGAGCTGCAACCCCAAAGTCACCTGAAAAGATCAAGGTAGCGAACTTTGGAATCAGCATGCAGCTGTAAAGCAATAAAAGAAAACTAATTAAAAAAACTGATAAGGCAAACCACCATTTCAAAGTTGAAAACATAAAGCCAACATGAGTAACAGAAATAACTTTAGTAAATGTCACTCCTCAAGCAGGTGGATATATAATATCCCAAGCTAACTTACCCAACTTGACCTCTCCTTGTTCGGTCAACAAGATATTTCCACCTTTAATATCTCTATGGACTTTAAATATTGAGTGCAAGTATGCAAGGCCCTACATATGAGATTAAAATACAAACAGAGGTATTAGGCCTATGAAAAATTGAAGAAGATGGGCTTAAGCAAAGAAGGCAGCATCAAATACAAGAAAGTAGACATTGTTTTTCTCCTTCATGCTCCTATGAATCTAGCCATTCTATAAAGTGAGAAAGAAAACAGAAATTGTGTGGATACCTTCAAAGCTTCCCGACATATATACGCTATTTGGTACTCCTCCAACGCCTCCTCAGTAACATTCATTAAATCAGCAACACTTCCACCTCCACAATACTCCATCACTATCTGCCAGAAGACATAAATTAGTAACTAGAGAGACTGTATTCTCATAACGAAATACATAAACTATAATAAATCTAAGAAATCAAACTGGTTGTGAATTGTGCTAACTGCTATATCTAGTAAGACGTCCAAGCTATGGCCTAGATGCTCACCCAAAGATAATCTTCTCCTTGATAACTCCCAAGGTAGCGCACAACATTCGGATGGTTACACTGCTGCAGCATCTCAATTTCCCCACGGATCTCTTCGTAGCCCTCCTCCTGTTAAAAGTAGAACTCGAATCAAATTGTGTACTTTAGCAAATGTGGCATTTGAGCTTAGGCTGAGAAGAAGCTTTTGATACCCCTTCCGTAAGCGAGATGACTTTAACAGCAACAATCTCTGACGTTTTCAAATCTCTTGCTTTGTATACAGATCCATACGATCCTTTCCCTGCCAACCCAGATGCCAAATTTGACATAGTAAGCAAAAACTACCCAGTGCTAATCAGATTACCAAAGAGAAAAATGGACCATGGACTAAATGGATAAGGGACATAGTTAAGCTACCGGAAGTAATTTACCAAGTTCATTGAGGAATTCGTATTTGGTGGTTGGATCTTCCCTAGTAATGCTATCCGGAAGGGACGTGGTGGACATCTTACTGTTCTGCTGCTGCATTCTCCGATTATCTTCGTTTTCAGATTTCCGATTCTTACCACCAAAACTTGATTTCTGCATACTCGCCACTGCCCTTCCCATAGTTGACAAATCCATCTCACTTTCTTTCTTCTTTCCCTTTTTACTCGAAGATTTCACAACAAAAGTCCCGTACTCTCCGTCATCATCATCATCTTCTTCGTCTTCCTCTTCTGAAGATTCCTCATCCTCTTCCCTCCCTCGACTAGCTGCCATTCGCGGTTTAGACGAATAAGGACTCTTCTTACTATTACCACTCCGATCCGTCTTCACAATCATGGTGCCGAAATCTCCACCTCCGTCAGCGTCGTCCTCGTCGTAGTCGAGCGACGCGCCGCCTCCGAAATCTTTAGGAAGTCGCTTGAGCAGAGGAGGAAGCGAAGAATCGTCATCATCATCTTCCTCTCCTCTTCCTCCTCCATCACTATCGCCTTTGTAGACCATTGTAGCGTATAAATCCACTTTTTCTTCATCCTCAGCTTTAGCCTTGCGTTTGTCTCGATCTCGGTCTTGATCAGAATCAGAGTCGGAGTGAACTACGAAAGTGCCGTATATCTCTGGTTTGGGGTCCGGTTTCCGGCTCCGGCGAGATCTCGGCGAGTTAAGATCCATCTATTGCTCTCCCGTCGTCGCCGGAGAGAGAAGGAGTCAGGCAAAGAGTGATTTGGAAAAAAAAAAACACAAAATAAAGAAATATTATACAACGTTATTGGGCCAACTAAAATACTATTTGCAAGCTGTAAATTGAATACTCTGTTATTATATTTTTTTTTTTTTGGCTCAACAACAACTTTTCATTAACCAAATCGAAATTACACAAT
>OVAF01002425.1:0-15892 GCA_900406245.1 Odontarrhena argentea | reverse complement strand
TTGGGGAATAAAAGTGCTAATTGCAAATAGTTCAGGAATTAAATAAGCAATTTCCCCCCAAACTTATTGGCAATTTTGAGGAATAATTATGGGGTGCACAAGAGGCTTCTCAGGAATCGAAGCCTTTGGGCCTGAACCATCACTTAGATTTATCTTTTGTGTTGGACTACTTCGCAAGCTCAATTGAATTTTTTTCCATGACAATAATCAATGTTGGTTGACACTTAAAAATGAAATGTTAACTTAAATCTATGAGATAATCTTAATGCAGCAACATAATTTGATAAAATACTAATCTTGCCATGAATTAATCGAAACTAAAATAGAAAAAAAAAAAAAAAAAAACGTCGGTTCTACAATTTGGTTTACCGCATTCATAACCGGAGTGGCACTCCCGTAAATATCATCAAATCCATTTTTAAGCATAATTATTTTTCTAACATTTCATTAATATATTATCTCCGCCGTATTAATACACCTCTCTGCGAGCACTCAACGCCGAGCCTTAACGTCTTTCTTCGATCGCCGGTCAGATTTAAGCCAAATTACGAGCGATCCGATTAGCAGATCTTCTTCGTCTGCTTAATCTGTGAACATGGTGAGAAGTCAAATCTCGCATTTCGTTTTTTCAGATCTCAACTGAGAAATTTGCTTACGATGTGATCTTCATTTGATTTCTGCATTGCATCTATTGGTTATACGTAATTCGAGTGAGATTGTGGAATCCGAAAATCATAATGGTTTTGTTGCTGTAGTTTTCATGAAATCTTGAATACTGTGTGGCATTTGGTTTATGGTCATTGGATTGTGAAAGGATCTGGTGTTTGTTTCTAAGATTACGAACTTGTATGTTGGATTTAGTACTGATTGATTCTTCTTCTTTGTGTTGCAACAGCCGCTCAGACTCGATATCAAGGTATTGATATTTCTTTCATGAATCATCTTAGGAGCTCTTTATTATTATGCTGTGGAGATAATTTGCTTTTTTTTTTTTGCATCAGAGAAAGTTTGCTCAACGATCCGAGAGAGTAAAATCTGTGGATCTGCATCCAACAGAACCATGGTAATTTCATCTTTCTATCTTGCAACTTATCTACATTTTTAAACGGGTTGTATTTTACATGTGGTGATGGAATAATAATTTACTCATCGCTTTACTAGCCTCAGTTGCTGTGGGTGCTATTGTTTCTATCGTTCAGTGTGTGCCTTTTATTACTGTTACGAATGGCTGACATAATGACGTGATTTTACAGGATTCTAGCAAGTTTGTATTCTGGAACCGTGTGTATTTGGAACTACCAGACACAGGTGAGTGAATATTTTGAATTTTCTTTCTCTGTCTCTCTATGCTTGTATCCTACAATGAACACCCTATGATATGGATGGCCAAAACATAAGTGAGGGTTTCCTCGGTATAAGAATTTATGAGTTAAGAGTGCTGTTATTGGTCTTTTAGGCAGCGTTTTTATGATTTCATGGAATTCTTTCTAATTTGAATCTAATATGATTTTCCTCAGACAATCACAAAATCCTTTGAGGTCACTGAATTGCCAGGTATAACAATTTTACCTCTTATTTGTAATCAAAGTTATTTTCCTTGGTAATCAAAGTTATTTGTTGTAGATTTTTTACTTGCTCTATATTACCTTGTTTAGTTTGTTTTGGTTGCTGAATTTTATATATGATTTTGCAGTTAGGTCGGCCAAATTTATCCCGCGCAAGCAATGGGTTGTGGCAGGAGCAGATGATATGTACATCCGTGTGTACAATTACAATACAATGGACAAGGTTAAAGTATTTGAGGCTCATGCGGATTACATTAGGTGTGTAGCTGTTCATCCAACCCTTCCATATGTGCTGTCATCTTCTGATGATATGCTCATAAAGCTTTGGGACTGGGAAAATGGTTGGGCTTGTACTCAGATATTTGAGGGACATTCGCACTATGTGATGCAAGTGGTATTTAATCCAAAAGACACCAACACATTTGCAAGTGCATCGCTTGACCGTACCATAAAGGTTTGAAAGTGGTCCACGTGCTTAGCTTTATGGCTTAGTCAGCATAAATTGTGTTTGCTCAGATTATTTTTCATGCTTTTTCATCTTCAGATATGGAATCTTGGTTCCCCAGACCCAAATTTTACATTGGATGCTCATCAAAAAGGAGTCAACTGCTTGGATTATTTCACAGGGGGTGATAAGCCCTATATAATTACTGGTTCTGATGATCATACTGCCAAAGTATGCTTCCGGTTAAGTTTTCTATATATGTGATGTGCGCCTGACCGTTATGTATTTACAGATCATTTACTAGTTGTACTTTTGGAATTAGGTATGGGACTATCAAACCAAAAGTTGTGTCCAGACACTAGAAGGGCACACACACAATGTATCTGCCGTATGTTTCCATCCGGAGCTTCCAATCATACTCACAGGTTCTGAGGATGGCACTGTTCGCATTTGGCATGCCACAACTTACAGGTATTTTTTCCTAAAAACTTATTTCTGTCAAAAGACATATCGATGCTGATACTTTTGGGCCTTTAACACTTACCTGACTATACCTTATGCACATTGGGTTCTTTGTTGTATACATTCATACAATAGGTTTTTTTTTGCTCAACTCAAGACAATTTTTTTTTTTTTATTTTGTCAGTTGATTAATTATTTCCAATATTATCTACTTCCTTTTCAGGCTAGAAAACACATTAAATTATGGTCTCGAGAGAGTCTGGGCTATTGGTTACGTAAAAAGTTCGCGCCGGTGAGTATTTGAATTTGCTCCCTCATTTTATTTTTCTATAAGTCAATCCTCGCTAGAATGGTTTTGTATGAGTGTAGATGCCCTCTTGGTAGAATCTTTTTTATTGCCATTTTTTGTAGTTAGTTCACTTCTGAAATGACGATTTGGAGAGATAAGGGCGCTTAGAATTGCTAGGAGGCTAGGGGCTGATGAGGGATCAGTGTTAGCGCCATTAACCCATTATACAAGACCATGATCAACAACGAAATCTGTTTGTATATTACAGGGTTGTGATTGGATATGATGAAGGAACCATCATGGTTAAACTTGGACGAGAAGTTCCTGTCGCTAGCATGGACAGTAGCGGGAAAATTATATGGGCTAGGCATAATGAAGTTCAAACTGCAAACATCAAAAGCATTGGTGCAGGTTACGAGGTCTAACTCCTTACTATAACTATTGTATTATAGGAGGCCCCAAACTGTGCGACTAAACTATTTATTTGCATTATCTGATTATTTTAAGCTCTCATCTCTTTACCTTAGGTTACTGATGGAGAAAGACTCCCATTGGCTGTTAAAGATCTGGGGACCTGTGATCTTTATCCACAAGTGAGTGTTACTATATGGAACCGTCCGAGCTTGTCTAGTTGGGCTGAATTATCATAAGATCTATTGGGTAAAACATTTCCAGTGCATGTCCCACTTTAATGGGTGCTATGGACATGTGCACTGAAGTAGTGGGTATCACTAGAATCATGCTTCAGCTTTATATGAAGTTTTTATGGTTCTGCTAAACAAAACTATATTTGAATCGAAGTGTTAGTTGATAATAAATGTTAAAATTATGTTCATACAAAGTCCCAAGAGTGTGGTTCAGAATAATCATCTCCTGGATCTCATATATTGCTGTTTATTCTTACTCTCAGAGCTTGAAGCACAACCCTAACGGGAGATTTGTCGTAGTATGCGGTGACGGGGAGTACATAATCTACACAGCTTTGGCTTGGAGAAATAGATCTTTTGGGTCTGGACTGGAATTTGTCTGGTCTTCCGAGGGGGAATGTGCAGTTAGGGAAAGCTCATCAAAGATAAAAATATTCAGTAAAAATTTCCAGGTTTGCTTCTTATCTTGGTATTTCCAATTCATTTTTGGTAGTGTGTAATTCTGCTGTTGAAGAAACTGAGATGTTCTCTGTGGAGACTTCTGTTGCTGGGTCTGGTCTAGTATTAATAAAGGTGGTATTTTCAGGAAAGGAAGAGTATCCGGCCTACTTTCTCAGCTGAGAAGATTTTTGGAGGAACCTTGTTAGCAATGTGCTCAAATGATTTCATCTGCTTCTATGATTGGGCTGAATGTAGGCTGATTCAACAAATTGATGTCACAGTAAAGGTATCCCAGTTAACTCTCGCTATTGTTAGAAGTTAGCTTTCACCAATTCTTTCCAATCCTCTCTTTACATTTTACTTTCAATTGGAAGTTTTCCCAACTCGCGTCTTTTCTAATTCATGAGTGCTCCCACACAAAATCTGCAGAATCTTTATTGGGCTGAAAGTGGTGATTTAGTAGCCATTGCTAGTGATACGTCATTCTACATCTTGAAGTACAATGTGAGAATCCTGCTCAGCATCCTTTTCCAGCTATATATATTTTCATTTCCACTTTTATTGATTGTCTAAATGCTTACTCGGTATCCCTCGCTGTTACAGCGTGACTTGGTTTCCTCGCATTTTGATAGTGGAAGAGCAACTGATGAAGAAGGTGTTGAGGATGCTTTTGAGGTTCTTCATGAGAATGATGAACGTGTTAGAACAGGTATATGGGTCGGGGATTGCTTCATTTACAACAACTCTTCGTGGAAGCTTAACTATTGTGTTGGAGGCGAGGTAATTTGTTTGTATCTTAATTTCTTTAAAGATATAGTCATCTTTATGAGCTACATTATTATTATATCTGCTAATATACTTACGGCAGGTAACCACAATGTATCATTTGGACCGCCCGATGTATTTGTTAGGCTATATTGCTAACCAAAGCCGGGTATACTTGGTAGACAAAGAATTCAAGTACGTTCTTAGTAGTTTGATTTCAACCTGTTTTATTTTGTTTCAGAACTTACTGACGTATTTCACCTTTTCTGGGTAATGCAGTGTCATAGGATATACCCTGCTGCTTAGCCTGATTGAATACAAGACTCTTGTGATGCGAGGTGATTTGGCTAAAGCCAATGAAATTTTACCCACAATTCCTAAGGAGCAGCATAACAAGTACGTTATACGTTATTTTTGGTTTATATTTTTACATTAACATATTCTTTCTTTACCACACTTCATTTCCTGCTGTCTCCTGTGTCCTACCTGATGTTATTTTCATTTCTTTATCAACTCGCAGAGAATGTTGTTATTAGGTTTTCTTAGAGATAATTATGATTTTTCACTGAACCTGATATCTTACATAAATGTCCTCCTACCTATTAAAATTTCACTTTTTTGTGTATATCTTTCTTATTTTTGTGTGGAAATGCTTCCAATTGTTAGTGTTGCTCATTTCTTGGAGTCTCGGGGAATGATTGAAGAGGCTCTAGAAATTGCCACAGACCCTGACTATAGATTTGAGCTGGCCATCCAATTGGGTAGACTTGAAATTGCAAAGGTAATATTATATGTGATGATAAGCTGTTTAAGAAGTAATATAATCATTTCTTCTTAAATAGAGATTTATTTCTTATCCTTGTTTTCCATGCTTGTAGGAAATTGCTGAAGAAGTGCAGAGCGAATCTAAATGGAAGCAGCTAGGACAACTAGCCATGTCCTCTGGCAAGGTACGTAAGAAAAATAGTTCTCTGTGCAGATGCTATATTAGATCGTACAATGGCAATGAATTTTCTTTTATTCTTTTAATCTTTGTTTCATCTCTAATATCAACTAAGTGTTCTAGTGCATTTGTGTGTGCTCCATCATGATAGCTGCAACTGGCTGAGGATTGCATGAAGTACGCTATGGATTTCAGTGGTTTATTGCTACTATATTCTTCTTTGGGAGATGCTGAAGGGGTGACAAAACTTGCTTCCCTTGCTAAGGAACAGGGGAAGAACAATGTCGCCTTTCTTTGCTTATTCATGCTGGGTAAATTGGAAGATTGTCTGCAGTTATTAGTAGAGAGGTATTCCACTAGTGTTCATTTGGCATTTCAAGTTCATGTGCCTTTCGTTATTTTGATGACATCATATTCTTTTTTTCCAGCAACCGGATACCAGAAGCTGCTCTGATGGCACGTTCCTATCTTCCTAGCAAAGTTTCGGAGATAGTAGCTCTTTGGAGGGAAGATCTCAGCAAGGTTATATTCTCATCTTATATTGAACTGCGGTCAGTTATAAATTATATTATATAGCTTTAAGTTACCCTTGGCTTCTCTACAGGTTAATTCCAAAGCAGCAGAATCTTTGGCTGATCCTGAAGAGTACTCAAATCTTTTTGAGGATTGGCAAGTTGCTCTTTCTGTTGAAGAGAAAGCTTTAGAGGCGAGGTACTCCTACCATATATTTTTTTCATGCTAATGTTTATTCTTTCCATGGCCTTTGCCATAAGCTGCAGGTCCTCAGTTATGTTGTATATTTAGCTATATATGTTTGTTATGATTTAATGAATGCCTATATGAGAACTTCATCTATGAGCCACTTATTATTTTTCATGATTACATTGGGATGGTAAATATTAAGAGTTCATACCTAGAGTATCATTGCTTAATGTCAAACCAAGAAATTTACTCTTGTTTATCTACAGGGGAGTTTATCCTGCTGCAGAAGATTACCCAACCCATGTCGACAGATCTTCCATTACCCTTGTGGAAGCCTTCAGAAACCTACAAGTTGAAGCAGAGGAATCGCTTGAAAATGGAGACATTGATCACGAGGTAAGTTCCTTTACAGCTGTGATGCTTCAATAACTGGTTTGTTAAACCTGTGTAATTATTTAAGAGACAAACAGCTTTAATTTTTCACAGGATTAGCTATTGAATACCTTTTGAACTCTGTGCAGCTAGTAGAAGAAAATGGCTATGAAGCGAATGACGGAGATGAAGAGGAACAACTTGAAGAACAAGTGAATCAAAAAGAGGGAGTCGTTGATGCAGACTCTACTGATGGTGCTGTACTTGTTAATGGAAGTGAGGGTGACGAAGAGTGGGGTACGGATAACAAAGGAAACCCATCAGCCTAATAAGCAAGTCAGTCCAGGACCACTGTTCAAAAAACAAAATTTTGGCCTCTGGTGATTAATTGAAACCTCCCCCAAAAATAAAATTCTGGCTTTTATCATCTCTTTCCTTGTTTCTGGATCATTTCTGCATGATTTAGTCTCCATAGTTTGCTGGAGATAAATTTGGTTGCTATATGAGTTACTGCGATATATCTCTGTATCTTTGGGGCTGGGACCTGGAGACTTGCCTCTCGACTGCATTTCCTTGCAATAAGTGAACTTACCGTTTTCCTTTTGCTTTGGTTTGCAGTGCTCACTCCACACGTTACTAGCTAGCCGTTACAGAGAGTCCAAGGTAAAGCTCTAATCCTCTTGTGATTAGAGAAAACCTCTAATGAAACAAGAGCATGATTTAACATCAAACATATACTTGTATTCATATTTGGAGCAGGAGTCATTTCCTGGTGGAGATATTAATGGATACAAGAAGATGAGATTGGTGGGATAAGGAAGTGGTAGTTTTTGTTTGTGTTTTCTTTAGGGCTCCCAGGTGGTATTGTGGTTTTTTTCATCTGATGATGATTATCATATTATAAAGTACATTAGAGAGTTTTACAAATCTCGGCTTTAGATTGCGGCTTCATATGTCTACCAAATTCTAGTGCATATATAATTCTTTTGAATCCTTTTTTTTGGCCCCTTTCATTTCCCTTTTTGCTGAATAAATTAGTTTAAGGGCTTGCAAGCGATTTTTTTTCTTTCGTATGTATTATGGAAAATCAGAAGATTCTTCACAGAGATAACAGACTCAGTTTTGGAAACAGTAATCGGTTGGAAATCTCTCATGCAAAGATTGGCGGTTGTTCATTTCGTAAGTATAATGGCAGGATATTCCAAGTGAAGTTAATGCCACTAAAAATGTAAACAAAAATCATTCTTCATCTACAATCCAAAACAAAAATCATTCTTCATATTGATTTAACTTACAAAACTAAGGGGAAAATCTTCGAATACTCTTAAAATCGATTTGGAGAACCAAAAAAAAAAACAAGAAAAAAGGAGAATTTTAAAATAATATTATAAAAATCATTTGTGATAATGAACAAGGACATATAGTCTTTTGTAATCCTTATATTATATAGTATACTTTTTCCAATCGGCGTAAGATCGTTATATTAATCTCTTTGCCCGCTCGCTCTTGGCTCCGGTCGTCAGGGGGTTTCTGCTTAGTCCGGTAAGTAAGTCTCCGAATCTTTCATTTTCTCATCTCTGGTCTCGTTGTCCGAATCTCGAATTCTCCAATCCCTTTCTCTTGGATTACATCATTCTTAATTTCTTAGGGTTTTGTCATTTGTTCTCCTGTCTGGGATCTCTTACCGCTTCGTTTGAACTTCTCGCCAAATTAGCTCCTACTTTCCGGATTCAAATTTTATATACACTAATATCCTATGATTTTGTGATCGCCGGCTTAATCTAAACCGCCTGTAAGTATGTTCTTTGCATTAGAAGCTTCTATTGTTCTACTTGTCAGCTTTTGTTCTGGACTCTGGTGAATTATCATTTTTTTCATTTCAGTGACATTTTAACTTGCGCTTCCTAGATTTAGAATTACGCATTTGTCTATGGCTGGTCTCTGATTGTTTACGAATTGTGTAGGCCCATTGAGTTAGGCATGAACTTGGGACCTTCTTATCTGGATTGGGGATATAATATATATGTGCAAAATCTTTTGTAGGGTGTTGAGATTACTCTAGCGGGCTTGTTTCGATCTGAGCTTCTCTCGACTTTTCAATGGGGGACTCGGAAAATGTTCAGCAACCTTCCAAAAAGAGAGGTGCTTTGAAGGAGCTCTCTCGTGATAATCCTGGTCTTGATGATGAAGATGATTCTTCTGCATTTGAGAGTGGTACTTTCAAGACCGCGAGTGAGGAGGTGTTGGCAAGCAGAAGAATTGTCAGAGTTAAGCGTAGAGATCCGTCTGCAATAGCAGCAGCAGCACCGGCATCCAATCCATTTGCTGGAATTAGTTTACTCGCTCCTACTGCTCCCGCCCCTGTGACTAGTGCTGCAGAAACGAATAAACCTCTGCCTGATGCTGTCAAGGAAGCTGATGACGACAAAAAAGATGAGAAAGAGGTCACTAGTACTGATGGAAAAGAAGAGGCACAAAATAATGGACGATCTGATACGACCAAGGAAATTGATGGTGGAGCTGAAAATAAGATTAACGATGAGACAAAAACGACAACAGGAATTGAAGATGCCACTGGGGAAGAGACTGCAAAGGCTGAAGATGGCAATGACAATAGCAACACTGATAAGGGTACTGACTGTGATAAGAAGGATTCAGGAGGTGATCAGACTAAGAAAGAAGGAAAAGAAGGCAATGAAAGTGAAGACACAGAGAAGAACGGAGAGAGTGGAGCCTTTAGCTCTTTCCAACACCATTCAAGTAGCAAAAATGCATTCACAGGACTTGCCAGTACAGGTTTCTCCGCTTCTTCATTCTCGTTTGGTTTGGTTTCACAGGAAGGTTCGACTGGTTCAGGTTCTGGGTCTCTGACTGCACAGTCATCCTTTAGCTTTGGCCTGCCAAATAATGGAAACACTTCTCTTTTCGGCACATCTGGTTCAGCTTCCATTACCACAAAGAGCACGGATACTACAACCGCCTTCCCATCAAAGCAAGAGGTTTCAGTGGAAACAGGAGAAGAGAAGGAGAAAGCGGCTTTCACAGCTGATTCAGTTATGTTTGAATATCTTGAAGGAGGATGGAAAGAGCGTGGGAAAGGAGAACTCAAGGTAAACATATCGTCTGTTAACGGAAAAGCCAGGTTAGTAATGAGATCAAAAGGAAACTACAGGTTGATCTTAAACGCGAGTCTCTACCCGGAAATGAAACTGGCAAGCATGGACAAGAAAGGAATCACATTTGCTTGTGTGAATAGTGTAAGTGAAGCCAAGAATGGCCTGTCTACATTCGCACTCAAGTTCAAGGACCCAACGGTGGTGGAAGAGTTTCGAGCAGTTATCGAAGAACATAAAAAGAGTAAACCCGAAGCAGCAGCTCCTTTGAAGACACCTGAGAATTCGCCCGAGGGATGAAGATGCTTGGAGGTTCAGAGACATTGGTCGTCTAGTATACTTGTGTTCTTGTCTTTGTTGTTTGAAGTTTAAAATTTGGCAGAGAGAATAGAGAGATTATATATAGATCACTTAAACTTCGTATGGGTCTCTTCGTATGAATATTGGATGGGATCGTTTCTTATAATCAATTTTCGTACACTCATGAATAAGAATACTCATGGCTTTAATCAGTAGCAATTTGTATAGAACTGTATAGGACGCATACCAAGGGCCAAAGTATCTGTCTCAAACACTACATTTGTATAGAACAGCTGTCTCAACTCATCCCTTCGCTATTTTTTCCATACTAGCGAGTAGCGACCATTTCTCCTGATGGTTAGTTTAGGGGATAGAGTCTCCAGTTTTGAATAGTGAGGGCCTGGCTTAGTTTCCACTCTTCCATACCACTAAGCGTTCCTAAAAGACCCCAGAGCCATGGCCACAAACAGAGAGTTTGAAGTTGAAGTTTGAACCATCACTAACGCGTAAGCATAATGAAGACTAAAACAATTAGCACAATAACTTTAACATCAAACGACACTACACAAGTGAACTCTACGTAAGAATCAGGACAATTGAGACTTCTCATGGCTTTCAAAATTCTAATAATTCCAAATACAATATTTGAAGTAGGTTAAAAAAAAACTATATAAATTATTTCCTGCACTGGTATATCTCAATTTTATTGCCAAAAGTTAAATTCATTTTAATTATATGAAAAAAAAATTTATCCATAAAACGTATAGTATATAATTGATTTTTAAAAAGAACTATAAATTGTAAATCATTTGTTGGTTTTTTTAGAAAATCAGATCCTATGAGAATGATTTAAATTGCCCTTATTAAATTTGAATCCAAATAGTGACATAATGCCCCTAACAGAAAACCGTTAGAATACAAGTTCTAATCATTATAATTTATGTATATTAATGATAAAGTGATAATACGTCTGTTTTTACACTTGTCAATTATCTATATTTTTCATTTGTATTAGAGGTGAAGGAATGCTATGAAATATATATTGTACCAATGGATAAAAAATTTGTTTGTAATTTGGTTAATTTTGTATGTATATACATATATATATATATATGGTGCACTAATTGTATATAATCTTTACTGGTTTGATTAGTATGGCTAGTAATCTTTTTGTTTTGTTATAACAATATGCTTCCGAATACATATTTTTTATTTCAAACTTCAATTATTAGTAGTCGGCCGGAAAAAAATGCCAAACAAATTGCCAATTACATGACGTCCATCAAAATAGTAAAAAAGTAGAAATATGCCAAGATCATGTGATGTGATAATGTATTTAATCCGATTCTCCAACTTATAAATTAGGTTGAATGCAACCCTAACTCTTTAACCAAGAGTCATTAAATGAATAAGAGCTGAGTCACATCCTACTTTCACTTAAAAAAACATGGGGAGTTGTGTCTTTTTACTGATTTCCATAAATATGACTATTAACAAATTAGGGATTAGAAAAGTAGTTACAATTTCTTGATTCACACACATAAGAGCTAATGGGAATATGAAAACTAGGTTAACCACTTCTAAAAAAATTCATTTACAATTCCCACGTGCCTGTTTCGAGTTTATAAAGTACTAGACTATACTCTTTTTCTACCAAATTTAGATCAATCTAGATGATGTCCAATGTACATAAAAAGTACCGATATTAAAAAAGTATGTTTTTTTTTTATCCATAATGAAAACAGCCTGATTTTAGTGACAAACAAAAAAGACCACAAAATAAACGGTAAAAAGAATTTGCATGAAAATTTGAAAAGATCAAATTCAATGAGACAAAAAATGTTCTCTACAACATCAATCATCATTATGGTACAGAGTTATAAATAATCTCAACTACTCATTCTGTTTCACAAAGAATATCATTTTAGAATTATTTATTTGTTTTATAAATAGTATCATTTTCAATTTTTATCGGAAATTTTAACATTCAATACCTAAATTCACCTTAAATGTAAAATAATTAATTTATTGTTTGAGATGTAGTAAAAAATAGTTAATATATTTTCTTAATTCGTATCAATATGTTAAAATGATACTCGTCGTGAAACCCTAGAGAGTATTAATCAATAATCAGTACATAAATACACGTGTTTTGTAACTAACTAACTATGTAACCAAATGATCATGTAAATAATGATGTACATCATTAGATACAAAACATAAAATACACCATATTATAGTTTTATAATAATAATGAAGACGCGTCGAGTTTAGACTACATTGGCACTATTTAAAGGGGCGGCAAGTTCTGCTTCAAACATCATAGCTCAAACAAGTTCAATTGTAAGGATCAAGCCAGTGTCTCTAATTTTGGTGTTTGCAAAATGGTAAAGTCTGCAATGGGAAAGAAATGTCTGGTTTTGGGTTTGGCAATGTGTCTCCTTTTCTCAACTTTCCAAGAGCTTTCTTGCCACGTAAGTAAACCCTAATTAAGCACCTTTTAAATTTACTACACACTACGACATGCCACATATTGACTTGCATGCATTTGATATTGATATGATCAGGGTGACGAAGGTAGAAATTTGAGGAAGTTTGATATATCTAGGGACCATCGTAAATATCAAGGTAAAACTATGTATTTGTTAGAAGAACATATATAGTATCTTTAAGTAGATTTACATATAAAAATAAACAAACGAAGCTTTGTTTTAATTTGTAGTCTTAATCCGGGTCTTTTTTGGTTGCAGCTAATGTTCAAGAAAAGGAAGAGGAAGAGGAGAGTCATTGTAAATAAGAGCCCTTTTCTTTTCTTTGTATTATTTCTATAATTAAGAAAATTGTTAGGCTAAAATCTTTCTCTAAGACATTTATATTTATTTTCAGCTATGGGGAGGGGGAGTGAAAGCCAGAGCAGTTCAGAGAACTCTACATCTACTTCTAGGAAGAAAATGTCTATGTCTCTCTCGGATCATGCCGAGGCAGACCTAGAAGATTCTTTCGATGCTTATAAATCCAGCCAGGTTAAACTATAATTGATAAATATTTTCTAAAATAAAAAAGAAGTGTTACTTTATCTAACTTCTGGTTTTGTGAATTTTTGGATATATAGTCTGAAGCTGTTAGTGCTCGTCATGAAGCGCGTCGAAGATCGAGTATGATGGACGAAATAGACCGTGAAATCGAAGGTATAGTATCAAAGATGTTAATATAAGGTTAGACTTATCTATTCATTTTTGTTGTTTTTTCGATTGTAGCCCATCTCGGTAGCTTGAATAAACAAGCTGGATCTGGTGGTGTCCATAGAGTTAATGATTTTGAAAATGGTAATTCATAAAACTTCCTCTTCTAGTTTGTTTCTCCTAGGCACACTTGATTTAATTTGGTAAACTTTTATTTATATGTGTGTTAGATATAGATGCTGAAAGACGGTTAAAAGTGAAAGAGATCGAGCGACTAATGGAAGGTAACTCGATCAGCTTTGTTTAGATATGTTTTGGAGAAAGCATTGAACCAATTCTAAAGAGTTTTTCTATTTACCACTTCGATCCTAGCTGCGGCTGCTACAAGATCTGAAGTAGAAGGAGGAATTACAAAGAGAAAGAGTAAGCTTTCCACACGCGAGTTGAAAATCGAAGGTAGTGAATTGAAATGATCTTGAGATAAATGTCTTATATATATTACTAAAACTTTATAATCTAGCTAGTTCAATATATATAATTAACGGAGGCATACTTTCAGGGGGTGAAAGTGCAGATGGGGACAGTAGTATATACCAAATGTATAATTTTGGAAAGATGGGTGACGAAGAATGTAAGAACACACTTATATACATATCATTTTAATTTAGATCTATCTTATCAAAATATATTCAGTGATGCATAAGGCAGCTATCTTATCTATGTACATGCCTTGTCACAGCAGCCAAAGGAGCACATGTGACAAATAAGGAGCAGAAAACTGAAAGCGAATACAAAGGTATATAAAATCATTCGTATAATCTTAAGAATGTTGTTAAAAGATTTATCAGATCATCCCAATTATATACAATTATTTCTTTCAGCTACATCAACAGAAAGTCATCAACACTCTAGCACTCAAGATAGTATGAAGAAAGACAATGGTGGCTCGGGGGTGTTAGGATCTTTCGGAATTGCACAATCAGGTACATCTCCCATTTATGCTTTTGATTCTGAACAATATGTAATACAATGGTGTGCAAATTTTACATCAAGAGAACCAAAGTGAATGCACCAGGTTTGGGACATAATTAGTATATATGGACTTTCACCTTATACAAAATCACGAGCTTATTTTTTTGGACAGGTGTGTGGCGCTGTGTTACACAAGACGGAAATGGTGTTGAGGGAGCAGAGGATGCTTCCATCGTTATACCACAGTATAGCATAAATGACATCATCAAAGCAGAATCCAAATACCACCAGGTTTCTTCTTAGACTTACTCATCTTAGTGAAATTTATATAACAATAACAGTTTGATAAATAGATTAACATCTCCATAAATTATTTACTTTGATATGTAGGACTCCGCTACCTCAAGTCTGGTAGAATCGCTGACTCATATCATTGAGAAGTATAGGAAAGACCATTGGTCTCTAGATGTAAACCATGATTCAGAGACGATCGAGAATCTAAAAACGAACCTGAAAAAGTATCGTGCTATAAGCGCACGTGAGCTCGTGACTCGTTCGGATTTTGAGGAGATACTGACAATGGCTGCACGCTACGAGGAGCTGAGCTCGGCTTCGGTAAGCTACATCTCGAGGCTGTCCATGTACAGAAGTGTGATAAAAGAAGGGATCAAGGCGGCTCAACGAGCTAAACTTGCGTATGCACGCGCTAAGTTGCTCAAAGACATGGTCCTGGAGAAGCGAAAAAACGTGGATTCTGAGTTGGCCTCGGCCAAGGCATTTGCTGAGCGAGGAGACATGTTGCACGTCAAAATATTCGCGATCAATGAACTCGTGAAGAAACTTGAAGCGGAGAGGAAAGAAGTTGATACAAAATTCGAGAAGATTCTTGGAAATCTCACAGGCGTTCTAGAGGAGGCTTCTCAGGCTGACGAGGAGTACCTTATGGTTGTGCGTAAGTATAAGGAGGAGCAAGCAGCTGCGGAATTCTCTCGCGAGGCCATCGAGAGCGCAGAGGTCGTTTGGGTTCAGTTTCTCAGCACTCTTTAGAGACAAGTCTCTTCTTTTCTTCTCTTTAGTTGTTAAACGTACGTACGTCCTCTCTTGTTTGTATTATATTCCTTGTCAATTGTCATTCTCTTCCAAATAAAAAGCTCCTTTTATCTACTATACATCCCTTTCTATTCCAAATATAAGATGATTTGAATGAATGCACATCATTTTATGATTATTCAAAACATAATCTAGCCAATTATGAAAATACTGCAGATTTTTTTATAGAAAACATTAAGTAATATTAAATTCTGCATAAGAACTTGTGGAACGTAAGAGCATGTACAATGGTGATCCCCTAATGGGGATCATTTGATTAAACTAATAATAAATATATTAATTAAATACTCTAATGATCCCTAAACACTTTTGTTGAAAAATCCTCTTGTAATGGTGATTNAATAAGGTAAAATAACAAAACATATTCAAATTAATAAGATTGAACCTTAAAAAAACTTAAATATTTTATTTTACATAATTTAGGAAATTTAAAATATTTCACAAAATCGAGAAAAAAAAAATACAAACATTATTCTAATAGAGTAAACGGGATTTTTATTCGGAAACATAATTTTTATTCTTGCTGTGTTCCGCCAAATTTTTGCCACAAATGCTCGATCAAATCATTTTTGAGTCGCTCATGC
>OVAF01002424.1:2462-15000 GCA_900406245.1 Odontarrhena argentea | reverse complement strand
TTAAAATGTGAATCCACCATATTTTACCATTTAAAACGTCTATCAAATTCTTATATGATTTTTTTATCAACCACACAAATACTAACGTCTTTTACGATACTAAAATTTGATTAATTCTATAACATATATATTTTGAAGATGTTAAATATAATTAAAATATATGAGATGTTAAACTCTTAAACCATGATATGTAGTATGTAGATTTTTTTTTTGTCCCGTTTATATTTCTGAACCGATTTAAAATATAAATAATGTTAACAAAAAGGGAAAAAAAACTAAAGTGTCATTAATGTAACTTTTTTTGATAGCTCGTGTATATGCTCTGAGATGATTCGACTATTCATCAGTCAAAAGCTAACGCCTCATTTTTGAAAAAAATCCCCTAACAACATTATTTCAAAAACGTTTTACAATTGATCATAATTAGTATATCTAACTAATAAGTCTATATTAAGAAGAACTTGAAGAGTACTCAACACCNACACCAAAAAAAAAAAAAAAAAAAAACTTTATAAAATTATTATAAATATAAGTGAGGGAGAGAGAGAGATCACAAAAAAATAATCTATAACGGTATTTCAATATTCACCATCTTTTTCTCCATCCTCTTCGTTGTCTCACTTCTGTTACACATCTTCTCTCTTTCTAGAAACTCTTCAAGATTCTTTTTTTTTTTTTTTACAGTCTGTATAATTTTTTTTTCTTTTTTCAGTTTCTTTTTGTTCAAGAACACGCTTTTTTATATAAAGCCTTTCATCTTCTCTTTCCTTATAAATCCCGTGAAAAAGTTTTAATATTTTTCTTTCTCCTATAAAAAGTTTTGTTTTCTTGTGAAGAAAAGAAATTATGAAGAAAGAAGAAGAAACATTAATGGAGAAGAAGAATAAGAATGGAGAGAATCAGAAAGTTGCGTTTTACAAACTTTTTACATTCGCCGACAAAACCGACGTCGTTTTGATGACCGTCGGTACTATCGCCGCCGTAGCTAACGGCGTTACTCAGCCGTTAATGACTTTAATCTTTGGCCAACTCATTAATGCTTTTGGTACCACCGATCCAGATCATATGGTGAAGGAAGTGTGGAAGGTAATTAAAATTAGGGTTTCTTCATTTTTTTTATTTATTATAAATTGTGTTTATTATATTTGATTAGATTTGATTAGATTTGATTAGATCTTGATTTTTGGATTATTTTGATAAAAATAACATTCTTGATTATTTGTGTGTGTGTGTTTTTTTTTGTTTAATTAAGATATTAAGACAAAAAATTGAAATAGTATAGTCTACTTTAGAAATCGAATTATAGAACTTTATATGTTTACGTGTAATCCATATTACTGTTTGTTTTTCTTTGTTTTGAAGGTATGGACAAAGATCCACTGTTTGATATATTTTAGACTTTACTTTAAAGTTAAAAAGATTTTTAAAAGCAACTTTAATTTTTTTTGGGAATTACAATTTTGTAACTATATGCTAATTCAAAAACTATATTTCTTTTTATGAATTTTTACAGGTTGCTGTACAATTTCTTTACCTCGCAGTATACTCTTGTATTGTCGCATTCCTTCGTAAGCTTTTTTTACTTATTATCATTATACTCTGTTTTTTTTGGTGTGCCCTAACTTGTTTTACAAGTAATTGATTTTTTATGTAAATTTTTCAACAGAGGTTTCTTGCTGGATGGTTACTGGAGAGCGTCAATCCGCTACGATTCGCGGTTTGTACTTAAAAACGATATTGAGACAAGATATTGGGTATTTCGATACAGAGACTAATACTGGAGAAGTTATTGGAAGAATGTCTGGAGATACAATTTTGATTCAAGATGCTATGGGAGAAAAGGTTTTGTTTTGGATTGAATTCGATTTAGAAAGGAAGTTTTCTTGTCATACAAGGTACTGAGGAAATGATGATATTGATGTCTTAGGTTGGGAAGTTCTTACAACTGTTAGCAACTTTCTTTGGAGGATTCGTGATTGCGTTTATAAAAGGATGGCTACTAACGCTTGTTCTTCTCGGTTGTATCCCTTTGATTGTGATTGCGGGTGGTGCAATGTCTTTGATTATGTCGAAAATGGCTGGTCGTGGTCAAGTTGCTTATGCCGAAGCTGGAAATGTAGTTGAACAAACCGTTGGAGCCATTAGAACAGTGAGTTTTTCTCTCTTCTTTTTGGAAATGAAACTTTCTGCGTGTTTAGAACCACTTCAATTGATGGTTTCTTTCCTCAGGTTGTAGCGTTTACGGGAGAGAAACAAGCGACGGAAAAGTACGAGAAGAAGCTTGAGATTGCTTACAAGACTATGGTTCAACAAGGTTTGATCTCTGGTCTAGGGTTAGGTACAATGCTTGCTGTGATCTTCTGCAGCTACGCCTTAGCAGTTTGGTATGGCGCAAAGCTTATAATTGAGAATGGTTACAATGGCGGACAAGTCATTAACGTGATTTTCGCGGTCATGACTGGAGGAATGTGAGTTATAGATTCGAATCCATTAGCTTCATTTTATTGCGTAAACATTTACTTGTTGCTCAAGCTACTTCGTGTTGTCAGGTCGTTAGGGCAAACATCTCCGAGTTTGAATGCGTTTGCTGCAGGACAAGCAGCGGCTTTCAAAATGTTTGAAACGATCAAGAGGAGTCCGAAGATTGATGCTTACGACATGAGCGGTTCTGTTCTTGAGGATATTAGAGGAGACATTGAGCTTAGAGATGTTTACTTCAAGTACCCGGCTAGGCCTGATGTTCAAATCTTTTCCGGATTCTCGCTTTTTGTACCGCATGGCACGACGATGGCTCTGGTGGGACAAAGCGGAAGCGGGAAATCAACGGTTATCAGTCTAATCGAGAGGTTCTATGATCCGGAATCAGGAGAAGTGTTGATCGATGGGATCGATTTGAAGAAGCTTCAGCTCAAATGGATTAGAAGCAAAATCGGTTTGGTTAGCCAAGAACCGGTGCTGTTTGCAACCACAATTAAGGAGAACATTGCTTACGGGAAGGAAGACGCAACTGATCAGGAGATTCGAACAGCGATTGAGCTCGCTAATGCTGCTAAATTCATTGACAAACTCCCACAGGTACCTTCAATTTTCACTACAATGTGACTATTTTAGGAATGATCTGCTTGAGTTTAATTTCTCATAAGAATGTGTCGCTATTTTAGGGCTTGGACACAATGGTAGGAGAGCACGGGACACAGATGTCTGGCGGACAGAAACAGAGGCTAGCGATAGCCAGAGCAATTTTGAAAAACCCTAAAATCTTGCTTCTAGACGAAGCTACAAGCGCCTTGGATGCTGAATCTGAACGTATTGTCCAAGACGCACTCGTGAATCTAATGTCGAACCGGACTACTGTCGTGGTGGCTCACCGGTTGACCACAATTAAGTCTGCCGACACTATTGCTGTTGTCCACCAGGGCAAAATCGTCGAGAAAGGTATAAACAAAAGTTACCGTGCACTAGAAGTTAAAGAATACCGTGCGTTGTAAGTAATTGTTTCGGAATATATATGCAGGGACTCATGATGAGATGATTCAAGATCCGAATGGAGCTTATTCGCAGCTCGTTCGTCTTCAAGAGGGATCAAACAACGAAGCTAACGAATCAGAGATACCTGAAACAAACTTAGACGTAGAGAGATCAGGAAGTCATAGGTTATCATCAGCATTGAGAAGATCCGTAAGCCGGAATTCATCGAGCAGTCGACATTCTTTCTCTCTAACTTCGAATTTCTTCATGCCGGGAGCGGTTAACGTTAACCAGACCGACGATAATCAAAACGAGGAACAAACCGTGAGGCACAAGAAAGTCTCACTGAAGCGTATAGCTCGCCTCAACAAACCAGAACTTCCCGTTTTGTTCTTCGGTTCAATCGCTGCAATGATTCATGGAACATTGTTTCCGATCTTTGGTTTGCTGCTTTCGAGCTCTATCAGTATGTTCTACGAGCAACCGAGGAAACTAAAGAAAGATTCGCAGTTTTGGGCACTGATTTATGTTGCTATCGGTTTAGCTAATTTCGTCATGATCCCGATTCAGAACTATCTGTTTGGTATAGCTGGAGGAAAGCTGATTAAACGCATCCGATTAATGTCGTTTGATAAAGTAGTTCATCAAGAAATCAGTTGGTTTGATGACAATGCTAATTCCAGGTAACACAACTTCTTGGAATCCAATCTGTTAACCGCGTAAAACATCGTTTTTCGCCTTCATTTCTGAATCTTTATCGCCTTTTTTATTTAGCGGTGCGATCGGAGCGAGGTTGTCTACTGATGCTACAACAGTTAGGAGTTTAGTGGGTGATTCTTTGGCGTTAATCGTGCAAAATATAGCGACTGTAACCACCGGTTTGATAATAGCGTTTTCGGCAAATTGGATCTTAGCATTCATAGTTCTTGCTCTCTCGCCACTTATAGTAGTACAAGGATACGTGCAGATGAAGTTTCTAACCGGTTTTAGCGCTGATGCTAAGGTTTTTAAACACAAAATTTGTTGGTTTAAATTCCGTTTTACTTTGGTTTATTGATTTTAGTTTTGGTTTGGATTTAGGTGATGTATGAAGAAGCGAGTCAAGTAGCGAATGATGCAGTGAGCAGTATAAGAACCGTTGCATCTTTCTGTGCAGAGGGTAAAGTGATGGATTTATACCAGGAGAAATGTGAGGGACCCAAGAAGAACGGTATCCGGTCTGGTCTAGTGAGCGGTGCGGGATTTGGTTCTTCTTTCTTTGCTCTCTACTGTGTCAATGCTTTATGTTTCATCATTGGTGCTGTGTTAGTTCAGAAAGGGAAAGCCACATTTGGTGAAGTCTTCAAGGTAAGAAGAGAAATACGAAAAAAAAATCGGTTTAATCAAGATCTTGTTTGGTTTAGGGAGACTGAGGAGCTGATTTATATTACAGGTTTTCTTTGCCTTGACAATTACTGCGATTGGAGTTTCTCAAACAAGTGCAATGGCACCTGATTCAAACAAAGCTAAAGACTCGGCAGCTTCGATTTTCGAGATTCTTGATAGTAAACCGAAGATCGATTCGAGTTCTGATGAAGGTACAACGTTACAAAACGTTCATGGGGATATTGAATTCAAACATGTTAGTTTCCGGTACCCGATGCGACCGGATGTTCAGATTTTTAGAGATTTGTGCTTGAGTATCCCATCCGGAAAGGTAACAAAACAGGGGACTCTGTTTTCTTTGAACCATTTAAATCGAATTCTCTCATTTAAAGAGTGGTTTTCTGTTGTGGTTTTTACAGACCGTTGCGCTTGTCGGAGAAAGCGGGAGCGGGAAATCAACAGTGATAAGTATGATTGAGAGGTTTTATAATCCGGATTCAGGCAAGATTTTGATTGATCAAGTGGAGATTCAGACATTCAAATTGAGTTGGTTAAGACAACAAATGGGTTTGGTTAGTCAAGAACCGGTATTGTTCAACGAGACAATTAGATCAAACATAGCTTATGGTAAAACCGGTGGAGCAACAGAGGAAGAAATTATAGCAGCTGCACAAGCCGCAAATGCGCATAACTTCATTAGCTCATTACCTCAAGGCTACGAAACATCAGTTGGAGAGCGCGGTGTTCAGTTATCAGGTGGTCAGAAACAGAGGATAGCGATTGCTCGGGCCATTTTGAAAGATCCGAAGATATTGTTGCTAGATGAAGCCACTAGCGCGTTGGATGCTGAGTCTGAGCGTGTGGTTCAAGATGCGCTTGATCGAGTCATGGTTAATAGGACTACGGTTGTTGTAGCTCATCGGCTTACTACGATTAAGAATGCTGATGTGATTGCGGTTGTGAAAAATGGTGTTATTGCGGAGAAAGGAAGGCATGAGACTCTGATGAAGATTTCAGGTGGTGCTTATGCTTCTCTTGTAGCTCTACACATGAGCGCAAATTGAAAGAGTGTTTTTTTTTTTTTGGGATTAATTTTTGGATTTGATTCGTTATTTTTTCTACTCTTTAATCTCATAAAATTTGAGATGAATAGCTCTTTAAGACGAGCTTCTTCAAAAGCTTTGTACCACGATTGATTTTAACAATGTGGGTTCCAAAATGTTATGGTTCAGATTAAGAAATAGACAAGAAGCATCACAGGGTAAAAGCTATTTTGGATCAACAGATATGAACAAAGAGTAGTAACTTTTAATGACAGAACAAACAATCTATTTGAGACGCAAATAAGAAACAGTGAAATATTTGAAGAAGAAAGAGAGCTTCAGTAAACTTCAGCAGCAAAGTTGCTTGTGGGAAGTCTCTGTCGCTTTTCGATGTAAGCCGTAGGAAACCAACCTGCTTTGCCTTTGCATTCTCCTTCAGCCCAGCCGGTTTCGCTTACCTGAGAATACAGAAAAAAAAATCAGTACAAACACTGAAGTTTCATGATCTTAACAAAGATAAGTTGTTTGGTCTTGGAGAAGATATATGAACCTTTCGGACAACAACGTAATCTCCTCTGTCCAAGTCTAGTTCTTTCTCTGATGCAGCAGAAAACGGATGGACCACCTGTCGAGAAAACAGATATGTTGCTTATGAAGAGTCTTTTCTCCCCATCTCTGAGGTGTGTGATTATGATATTTTGAAAGATAAAACTCACTTCAGCTAGAAAGTATGATGTTTTCTCTGAGCCGTTCACTGTTGGAATCGCAGGAGGAGCAGATTCTTTGTGTTGTTTCTCGGTCACCATCTACAAGTAAGGCCAAAAGGGTGAGCTTCTTTAACTGGATATCAGATAAGAGAATGATTCATCCATTACTAACCTCGGCTTCAATGTCACTGAGGATGGCTGCTATTCTAAGATGATAATTCTTCTCCCCTTCGACCTTCAATAGAATAAGCGATATGGTGAAAAAAGCAGTAATCTGAGTAGAACACAAAAACCTGATGAGTATATAAAGCATACCATGGCCACAAGCCTCTGGAAAGTGAGTCTATGTTGCTGCGATTCAACAGCAGCCAATGCAGCAGTTGCTTCTTTACCGAGAACTGCCATGTTTGCTTTTAGCTCTTGCATCTTCGCTTCCGCAAGTTGAAGCTTTGCCACGTTTTCTGGAATCGGAGCCTCCTTTACACGTGCTTGCCTTCTAGAGACTTCAGTTGCCTGTTTTGCTTTTTGAAATTTAATTCACATTACAATATAAACAAAGATCATCACAGAACTGAGATTCAAGAATATTACATATGTCTCTGCTTCTTGTCTCATGCGGCTATAACGTTGAGCTAAATGACGAGCATCTTCAAGGGGAGAACCAGCAACCATAGCTCTAATAGGATCCAACACCTTCATACATTCGAAAAAGGTTTCCTCTTGTTATCTATTCTATATTTAATCCTCAGCACTATACTATGATCAAAACAGATGATTAAAAGCCAAACCTGAGAAGCCAAAAGCTTATTATAGTCTTCTTGTTCTTTCTCTACATGTTTCCGAGCATCACCATATATAGCTGCAGCCTTAGCTAGAATATTCTCATCGATGTTCTGACTATTTTCAGTCCCATATTTGCAGCAATCTTCAGACAACTTTGTTCCTAACATTTCAAAGATTATTAAAAGCCCCCAACAAATGCGTCATAATCAGAAAATAGGCAACACAAAACACATACTATCATGTACCTGCTTCAATATGCCTAAGACCAATCGTGGTAAACGTCTCTGCGGCTTTAATTATCTCTCTTTGGAACTCCTAAAGTGTGACAATAACATCTTTAAACCTTATACATAGCTCATGAAAATGCCATTAACATTATTCAGTCGGTTTCTGAAGTAAGACAAGTCAATTTTAAATCTAACCTTTGCGGAACGAGTAGACCGATAAAGCTTCTCGAGTTGCTGATGCCTTTGCATCTCCAACTCATCAATCACCATTACATCTGAGCTCTCATAACCAGTGCCACTAAATTGCTTAATCACAGCCTACATTTCCACATTACCAAGACACACACAACAACACAAATCATCACCAAGCTAAACAAAAATGCTTAACATCATCTGTTCAACAACATGAAATTGGCAAATTCAAACACTTTAAAAAACTTATTGATAAACCCATGATCAGCAGATTCAGAGATCCGAAATGAAGAATTTGAGATCATTTGTCTAAAGAGTGAAATTTACCAGTTGTTGCTTGGCAACTTGATCTCTGAGCTTACTCGCTTGTCTTCTGAAAGCATCCATTTTTACTTCTCTTCTTGGACACAGAAAAATGCAAGCTTTAGGGTTTGAGGAAATTGAGAAATCTCACTTCGAGGAGACAAGAGAACAAATTGACAAAACAGATCTGATTCTGATACAGAGGTTGTAGTAATTAGTAAATGTATCTTCTTCGTCGACTCGATCTCTCTGATCCTCAGAGAAAATGAGAGAATCACAGAGCACACAATTCGAGCTGTGTCCAGTCGGGTCGGATATAGATCCGAGATTGAATCTAACATCTGAATATAAACCGAACCGGACCGGTGGAGTCGGGTTTTTGAATTGGGCGTTTGCGATTAGATGTTATAAATGACAAGCCAAACAGGACTTAACATATAACTTTACGTTATGATTAAGATTGGAGTATCTTAAATGGATTCGTATGAATATATAATTAAATTTGATTAACAAAATATCTGACATTGCCACCTCATAACCACTTGTCTTTATGTCCCCACTCTCAATGCCATTTTGTCCTAATTGCCATAATTTAATGTATGAAAATTTTGAAAAGCCAACCTTATGTAATATTTTTTTATTTTTTAATAAGGATCTGTTTTGTTCACATAGATTTTACCATGCTCAATACACCATTAGGTGGATACTAACTACACTATTTTTGAACATGTTAATATAAATATAACGTATGACTTGTTTTATACAAAATGCAACAACATTGTCGCAGATACCGTGAGTTTCAAATCGAAAAATTATCTTTATTTAATTAGTTGAAAAAATAATTATAGTTAAATAGAGAGAAAATAAAGTTTATTCGACGTTTATATTACACCAATATTCATAATAAAATCAATACACCGATATTTCTTTGGAATATTTTTATTTGCAAATATTTTAGTCAAAAATTAAATTAAAATACAGTTTTTATATATCACATGTCCTAGATTTATTCTATTTATTTAAGCTGTAACATTTTTTCATTTTTTAGAAAATCAGCCCTTCAAAATTAAAAAACATTTTTCTCATCCAATTAATTATGTGATGTTTTTTCTCTTCAAATTGTTGGAAAAATGGGTGTTTCTCATAAATTTTCTTTATTAATAGAAAACTTATTTAATTTTGATTTTTGTTTTTCAAAAAACCCAAACTATAAAGATCTTAATCCATTAAAATTAGCAAACGGAACAAACGCGGAAAATAAAACAAACAAACGCGGAAAACAAAACACAATCATTTATATTTTTTTCTTTATAAATAAAACAAACAAAACTTTCCCACTTCTAACCATTTGATTTTCGAAACTTCACGATTCACAAAAAGTCACAATTTTTATTTAATTTTACAGAGAGAAAGTGAAGAGACAACCCACGAACCTCCATAGCTGTACAGTCCCAAGATCCCCACACAACACAACCCTAGAAATCTCAAATCAATCATGCCTTCAGGTGCTAAGAAGAGAAAAGCTGCCAAGAAAAAGCAAGAAGAACAACAATCTTCTTCCCCTACTCTCAACCATGGTGAATTTTTACTATTACTTTTTTGTCTTTTGCTTTTTGTGTGTATCTCAATTATTCAGTCACTCACACGTTCATGGGACCTCTCTTGTTTTGAATCTGAGTCTTCTCTTCTCTATTTAGTCTTCAAAGTTTGGATTTTTATTGATCTGCTCACTGATCCAATCATATGGGTATTTTTTTTTACTTCTTAGTCGATTCAGTGTGTTAGTTTCAGTTTTAGTCTCAGATTTTATGCTATAAAATGACAAATCTTTGGTTTTTTTTTATGGTTCTGTTTAGTGTCGGTTCTGTTGTCAGATTAATGTTCTGTGATTATGATTTGGTAGCTGTTCATTGTGTTTGAGGTTTTGATTCTTTGGATTGTAGATTTGAGTTGAATCAATCATATTTCACTTTTGTAGTGAAATTTTAGAGATTTCAAGCTCTTAAAATTACAAATCTTTGGGTTTTTTTTTTCTGGTTAGGTTTATGATTGTGATTGAAATCTATTATCTTTTGCTTGTTTTGGTGTTATCTCTTATGCTTTGATTTGATTGTTAGTTGTTTTGGTTAATTTACTATATTTGTTTCACTCTCTTTGAGGTTGGATCATAATCATTATATAGTCTTTGAAAATTTGACTTGAGTCAATAATAGTGAAGTTGATTGTATTTGTGAATTGATGTGCTAGATTCGAGAAGCCAAGAAGAGATTGATGTGAGCAAGAAAGCAGGATTCACTGAGGAAGGTGCTGTAAGAATAGAAAAGGAACGGAATTTGGATAGCGATGAGCGTATAGAGATTACTGATTCGAGCCATGATCATGACAAGAGCTCAAGCAGTAGTAGCAGCAGTAGCAGCAGTAGCTCGGATGATGAATCCCGGGAAGTCAAGAAGAAGGATGAAGTTAAGGAGACTGAAGTTATTACTGTGAGTTCTGTGCCTGATCAGCCTGTTCCAATCGCTGGAGATGCGCCATTTATGGGAGCTTCTGCTAATGCTATTGTAGAGAGTACCGGTTTGATGGATTCAACTATGTCTAGTGATCCCAAAGCTGAAGAGCATATTGAAATATCGCATGTTGATACTATAACCTCAAATGAGGATGACTTGAATTCTTTGCCGAAACCAAATGAGACTACTGCTGCGGAAGTTTCTCTTGCATCTGATGAGACTAAGCAAGCGTCTTCAAGTACAACCGACTCTGATGTGAACAAGGGAAAAACATCACTTCTTCCAGAATCCAGCAGTGTTCCTGAAGACATCAGAGAGTCTGAAGTTGTCATTTCTCATGAGGAAGAGGTGATCTTTATTATTAAACCATTCCATTCATCTTTTGGTTGCTGATTTTACGAAAAAAAGTACTAAACTCAATTTTCCCTCAGGCACCCGTGCGACCAGCACATGGAATTGCGCAAAGAACCTCGTGGTTAAGTTGTTGTGGCTTGTTTGATGTTATATCAGGATCCAGTAGATAAACTCAGGTAACCCCCCAACTTCTTAATTTTCTCGGCCTTCTTGAAACATTGTTTAATGCATAATTTCTCGGTTTGATGAGCTTCATTAGTCTACATATGATGATTCTTTAGTCACGTATATGATAACTTAAAACTAAAAAGAGTGCACAGTATGAGACAATACCTTTGATTATTTATTCCTGCATACATCAATGGCACTTGACCGGGAGCTGCAAGTAAAATGAGAATTAGCCTAAAGTCACGTCTACGATTTGTTGATGAGTTTATTGACTCTTTCATTCTATTCAACTGCAGAAACAGAGTTGCCTATGAACTCTCAGAAGCTGCAGAAGTGTTATCACAGCTAAGGATTCTCGGTTTTCTCTATAGATCACTTGTGATGATACAATATTCGAATATATAGTAACTTGATGAATGTCTCTCTTTCATCTGAGAGCACAGAACAAACATTTTCAAATATGAAATAGTACACTCAGCTTCTAGTAGTATGCAGTTTCTGCTCTCTATACAAGTCTTTACAGGTTCCTCTTAGTTTTTCTCGTATTTTGTCTTTCCTTTCGACCTGTATGATTCCTTGTCTGTTGTTGATTTTTGTTCTCTCAGGTTCTGAGACTTTGAGTCTGTATTTGGCAAACTTATATGTTTTATGTATAATTATTTTACTACACATTGAGCTAATATTATCTCTATCTAGCATTAAGGTTTCGGAAGAAGCTTTAATATTTGATGTCACAAACAGATCATTCACAAATTGTACACCAACAAAAAAGAATCATGTAACAAAGGTTAAGTCTCTAGTTCAAGAACACGAAATATCCAGAATCAAGCTTCGAATCATCCGTTTCTCCTTCTGTTTCAAACACATACTCCCATATCTCAACTAAGTAAGAACTACTAATCGATCTCCCAAATCTATTTTCGGCATTATACCTCCTCTTAATCTTTCTCTTAAGCGAACTATCAAACCTCTCGGACTTCGAAAACGACTCATAATCTGCAGAAAATGATCTGTAAACCTGTTGGTCCATCACTGCTAGCTTTAGCTCTATCTTCTCCAACACTTTTTCGCAATGTTCAAACCAAGAATTCAAATCAGAAAGTTTGACTCTTTCACTTTTATATCGTCTCAGAGCCCAAACAATCTTTCCCAAGACTTGAATTGCATCTGTGCAAAGAAGAATGAAATCATCAAACCCAAAAGTAGGTTCAGGAAGGTTCCTATTGCTATAATATTCCTTGTTCTCCGTACTCCTCATTACTATCTCCAAGACTTCCTCGAGCTTTCCGATGATTACACTTGTACCCTTATCATCTTTATCAACCCCTAATCGCTTTAGACTCATCCAGTAATCATCAATTATACTAGCTAGACGGTCATTAGGTAAAGAAAACATATATTCTGCCACAAGAAACGAA
>OVAF01002422.1:0-15896 GCA_900406245.1 Odontarrhena argentea | reverse complement strand
TGAGGCCTAGAACTCGGAAGAGAGGAAACGCCCTTTTTGTCGCCAACGGCGACTTTTCTTTTTACTAACTCAATACACTACAACCAAGATGTTTTACTTCTTGCAATTCATTTTCATCTTTTATTAACTACTTATGCACTTTTCTTTTTCTTTGTGTTTGTGTAATTTTTCTTCTTCTTTTGAGTGAGTTTGTTTTTATTGAGTGAAACTTGTCCGAGATTATGACCCTTTTTCATTTGGCTTGTTTTTGCCCTTTTCAGCTATAAGACCTTTTTTTACAGGGCCAAACAGACTCGACTAATGAAAAATTTAGAGGCCAACCAGTCGGAGTTTGTGGAAGCTGCGGTTGTTTCATGCAATATGGGAAAACAATCTATAAGGCTTGAGAGCAGTAAGGACTGGCGGCACTCGAGGTATGCATGGATGGCTTAGTGATTTTGTAGTGAAATATGTGGATTCGAATCCGGGAAGCCGAGGAAGTCAACGGAGAAGTACATGGCGGTTAGTGTCTAGCTGGTTATGTGATAATTGGTTCACAAAGTTAGGAAAGCCATGTGGGATCTACAGAAAGAAGGTACGTCTCAAGGTTTTCAAACCTCTTCCACTTACTAAGTTTTTGTTTGGGGACAGCCAAGTTTAAGTTCAGGACAGTTGATATATCGTGGTTTTTACCAATTTTAGGCCACAATATCTGTGGTTTTATCGAGTCTTTTGATACGTTTTAGAGTCTTGTTGAGTCTTTTTAGGTACATGTACGTGTTGGATAACTTTGGAGAATTTCAAAACATTTTGGAGCTAGATGGAGCAACCAAGAGAATCGCGTTTTAAAGACGGTCGAAGTTCACTCTTTTGCAAAAGAGTGTTGACCGAGACCCATTTAGTGTCCACAAACACTAGACAGGCTGAAAAACTCCTCTTTGACGACTTGAAACCCATTTGTTCCCGAGAAGTACTAAAGCCCTAATTTCATATTCTTCTTTATATTTTTTCAATCATAAATTTTTAGATCATCCAATTTTTAACTTTTACGCCGCTTTATCTTTATCTATGTACTTGTGAGTTAGTGATTTCTATAGAGGGAGACAGGTGTCATTCTGATTCTTCAAACCCTTTGTATTCTTAAACTCTCTTTTTATATTAATGCAGTATTATTCAGTAATCATGTTTTTTTTTTCCTATGCTTGAGTAGTTATCTTGTTAGGCTAAGGGTGTGTTGATGGCATAAGTGGATAGTTAGGCAAATATGAGATTTATCAGATCTGCATCTGTTTTATGTTTAATGTTATATCCTAAAATGATCACTTAGGATTTAGATCATAAGATTTCGGTTAGCTGCGACAACAATACTAGAGACCTGAATTGAATTAGGTGAGCATGGTTTCTCTCTGCAGATATATTTGGCTGAGAAATCCTTTGAGCAACTAAACTTGTTACTAGAATTGGATTAGTCATTTAGGTTTCGCAAAGAAATTTGGTTTTATGATAATTGATTTTAAATAGCTTTCGTAGTGCTAGCTTGTTAGCTTTGCATTCGTTTAGGTTCAAGATTTAAATAAGTTCCGAGTAGCGTCAATCGACACTCAATACCTGTTCAGCATCAATCGACATTTTTATAGAGTTGGACGTTATTGATTCAGCCTCTAGCCAGTTCGCCTAAACACAGCTCAAACGGCTAGCTCTCGCTTTAATTTGAATCAATCCACATCTATGTTATGATTAGCTTGTTTTATTTTATTTATCTTTACCATCTTCTTAGTTCAAATTCATTTATTTTCTCTGTTGTTTTCTTTTGGTATCTGAAGTTCGACCCTATATCGTATGACATCACATTATTATCAGTATGGTTAGGATATATAAGTTCATTGAAAACACACAAAATGACTTTCATCAACGATCCAGTCACGAAAGGTTCATGGTCCTCCTTCAAGAATAGCCATTCGGCGATGTTTGGCTTTTAAAAAGAACTGGACCAAATCTTCATCAGTGTTAGGTGCCTGTACTCCGCCTACCATTTTTGAAGCCTCAAAAAGCACCATTTTCATGTATTTCGGCATGTGCTGACTTGGATCTAGATATTTGACCAGAAGACTCAGCTCATGGTTTCTCGTTGTTTGTCTTTGAGTTTCTGACCTTAATTGCAGAGTCGAGTGTTGAGTTCCTCGACTTAGACTCTGTATTGCTCGGTCCATGGAAGAGTGGAATCGGTTGAAAACGAGTGAAATTAAAGGGATAAAGATGGAATTCGAGGATGAAGGAGAAAATTAATGACTAGAGAAGACCAAATTGAGTGATAAGATCACATATCAGACGATTCACGCATAAGGCGCATAATAAACCCCATAATTTTTGGTATCTGGTTATCACAAGCAATTTCAAAGGCATTTTTAGATTAAAAAGTAAGGTTCCATTTTCATAAATAATTTTCAACACCCTTTTTTTAAAGATGTGTGATTCGAGATGCTTCGGAGTGGTGCAATACATATTATGCTACATGAACATCTGCTATTAACCGACAAAAAGACTCAATTAATTTTACCCTTAATTTTATGGATAAAAACTTCATAGAAATAGCCTTTTCACTAGGACTACGTTTAATTTATTTTGTGAAAAACGGGTGACAAAAACCAAGGTTTCTACACACTCTGCACAAGTGACTTGGCCCAAGTGGCAAGAGATAAGTCCGCTGAAGCAAGAATCACCAGTGCACCAGGGATCGAGTCCCGCTCCCTACACACTCTGCAATATGCAGGACATGGCTATTGGGTCAGCCAGTTGTGGNTTAAAAAAAAAAAAAAAAAAAAAAAAAAAAAAACCAAGGTTTCTACAAGTTTACAACATCTTTTACCCGATCCAACTACCACTATAACTCCCCACATTAAGTAACTATAACTATGATATGAAGAAAAAGGTCGTCCAAATCGTTGCATGATATGAACTTAGCCGTGAATCATCAACCATTTTTTTGTTTTTAATTGTGTGATTTGATGTCCCATTGACTAACTTCTTTGTCCTTTTCTTCCCACTTGAAAAAACACTCATGTTATATTATAATGTACTTCTTACCATTTATGTAAACATTAAACTGGCTTCACCTACCTACTAATTATTTTGTTTCATTTTTCTTTGCTACATTTAGGAACAATGCCCCCATTCTTTGATTTCAGCACAATCTCAGACACAACTAAGTATGAGTCTAACATTCGATCTCGTCGATGAGAAGCTCAAGGTTCTTGAGTACTTAACATCCAATGTGATGCAAATACAAGATGATGTATTAGAAGAAATACTAACATTCAATGCCAACACAAAGTATCTTCACCACTTCCTCCATGAGAGATTTGATAAAGAGATTTTCAAGAGAAACGTGCCGGTAATAACCTATGAAGATATTGAGCCGTATCTCGAACGTGTTTTGAGTGGAGAGTCCTCAGATGATATCATATCTGCCCAACCTATTACAAGTTTCTTGATAAGGTATCATGCATATATATATCTAACATCCTCTCCTAGTTACTTTCTTAGTTGCAACTATATTGTGTGTGTGGTTTCAAAATGAAAACTGACTGTTGTTTTAATTGTTGTAGTTCTTTGACAGATTCAAGGGGAGCACCAAAGATTATTCCATGTAACGATAAGTACATGGAGAACTTGGCATTCATCAATGATCTTCGAATGCACATTCTAAGCAAGCAAGTGCATAAAACCTTTTTTCCAGCAATCTCATCTTATCTTAATTATGTGATTAATCGTGATGTTTAGTTGGTTTAAGGGTACATGTAAATTTTGCTTACCTGATTGATGATGATGATGATAAAGGAGCTCTTTGTCTCTGTGTTTTAGGCATGTGAAAGGTGTGGAGGAAGGAAAAGGTTTGATATTTCTCTTCACGGAACTTGAATTCAACACTCTTGGCATACCTGCACAAGACACAACAAGCAACTACTTGAAGAGCGATTGTTTCAAGAATCGTCCATCAAACTGGTATTACTCTTACAGTAGCCCTGACGAAGTCATACTGTGTCCAGACAGTAAGCAAAGCCTCTACTGTCATTTGTTATGCGGTCTTGTCCAAAGAAACGAGGTTGTAAGAATTGGCTCCAATTTCCCTTCAGTTTTGATCAGAGCAGTCAAGTTTCTTGAAGAGTTTTGGAAAGAGTTATGTTTAAACATCCAAACGGGTCATCTCAGCAAATGGATCACTGACCTCGATTGTCGAAACTCAGTGTCGATCATCCTTGAGGGACCTCGACCTGAACTGGCAAACACCATTAAAATTATTTGTAGCCAAAAGTCTTGGAAAGGTATAATCACAAAACTATGGCCCAAAACAAAATACATTGAAGCTGTTATTACAGGTACAATGGTAGATCAGTATGTTTCGTCGTTAAGGTACCTCTGCAACAACATTCCTATCATCACGACTACTTATTCGGAGACTACATTTGGCGTAAATCTTGATCCTTTGTGCAAACCTCAAGATGTCTCTTACACGTTCATGCCTAATATGTCCTACTTCGAGTTTATACCAATGGAGGGAGACAATGAGAACGAAGTAGTGGACCTTGCAGAAGTGAAGTTTGGGTGCTTCTATGAACCCGTTGTCACAAATTTCTCGGGTGAGACGGATCACTCAGACACAAAGGAACCTCTAACAAAATGTTATTCTTAACTGGAACATATTTTGTTGATCTCTCAGGTTTGTATCGAGTGAGAATGGATGATGTTGTATTGGTGACTGGTTTCTACAACAACGCGCCTCAGTTTAAGTTTTTGGACAAAAGTAAAAATGGAGAACTGATAAAGAAGAAGCTTATCGCGAAGAAGAACACTCGGAAGATTAAGGAATGAAGAAGCTAAGAGACACTTGATCTGAGGAGTAGACAAAGATTCTCTTGTTATCAGTACCAAATACACTCCACCTCTGTAGCGCTGTTCAATGGGTTCTTCCTTTGCTTCTTGCAACCTATAATAATTCACTTATGCAGAACCTTGAGCAAGTCCAGACACTCAGTAATCTTATTTCTATAAACAAGCAACGCCTTTGTCAAGATTTCAGTTACGTTTTCTTTGCACTGTTTACTTATTAACTGCACGATAGCTTGAACACAGACAGATTCAAAAATTAGGATCGTCATTTAGAACAAGTACATGAATCAGAAGCTTTATGTCACTCCTAAAGCAATCTAGAGTTACACTACAGCTATAAGCAAATCAACGAGAGTGAAGATGAAACAAGATTACATTTGTGAGAAGGAACAAAGATTCAGGTGATCTGAATCCCAAGCTCTATTTGATTTCCCCTTCTCTTGGCCTAGGTTTGATACTATCCCGTCTATCTCGCTCGGGTAGTCGAGGAATTGTGTGTCAACTACAAACTGAGCAAAGCTACTGTCTTTATTCCAGAACGGAAATGTGCAGGCTTAGCTACCTCTTCAGCATTTTTCAGATTCCTAAATCACAGATCGATGAATTATATTGAAAGGGCATGGTTTTCACTTGCAACTCTGTCACATCTTTCCAACAACCTTCTCTTTGCAGACTTACTTCTATAACACCAGACCTCAAACGCTTCGCTCAAATCCGGAAACTTGACACCTTCTAATCCAATCCCTCTCATCCATTCCCCGAATACTTCTGCTTGGTCGTTAGAAGATAATGTCAAAACCAAAGACACCATTGATCCTTCAATGAATTCACAAAGATCTTCACTCATTCTATACTCAGACTCAGATCCTTCTGCATCAACCAAAGTCTTTAATCTCCTAATGAAAGGCAACCATTGCTTCAAAAGACACGTCCGGATTCTAGAAGGAACGATCACAATTCCATAACCTACAGCTTCCAAAACCTTCCCTGTAACCTCAACTAGCTTCAACTTCACACCCAATATCCTAGAATCTAACTTACAATTCTGAGCAATCGTAAGAACCTCAGTGGATACATCAGCCCACTTAAAGACAAGATCTTTCATCAATTCCATCCTAGGCAATACTCTGCATAGCCACTCAACATCACATAGCGTCTCAAGAACATCAAACTCAGGACATTCGGGAAGACGAAGAAGCAAAGATGAGAATCTGTCCAATAACGTCGATACAACATTCGAGATACCTAACCTCACAACGGATTTCACTTCCTCATCAGACACCAATAACCGCACCTCTTGGTCTTCAGACAGCATGAACTCGACTTGTTCTTGTGCCGTGGTTTTGAGTTCTTGAGCAAGCTCAGGAGAGCTTTTGAGCGTCTCAGTGGACATGGCGAAACAAAGAGCTGACGTAAAGACATTCTTGGTGTTGAGGGACTGATCAATGACAGCTTCCTGCATTTCTTGGATGTCGTTGAATTTTACTGCAAATTAAAATCAAGAAACAGATGTAAGTGTATTATCAACTAGCAAAGGCCTTAACTTTTGTGTAATCAGCAGCTTCTAATTGCAATCCCTAAGAACCCAAATTACAAAATTTGTGAAATTGAATGGTAAAGAACTTGTTACCCGAAACTCTGAAAGCAAAAGAAGAACCCTAAATGGCATTGGCTAGCTCTGTTTTTGTAAATCTAGTTGGTTTTAGACATTATCCGAGAGTAATTAGGAAACGCAACGAATAGATGTAGTATGAGAAGTGGGACTTTTTGGTAAAACCAAACCAAGAGAAATGGAGACAACTCTCACCTTGTTATCTAAATAAAATATCTTCCTTTTAGAGAAGAGAGGAATCAGAGGATCCAGGTACGTTGGACCTATCAATATATCTGGAATCGGTTTTGTATAGGAAAAAACAGAAATTTCATAAGTTTATGCGACTTTAGTGGGTGTTATTGGTTATTGTATTTTAAAGGATTTCAGGATTTAAAAGAATCATTGAAAACATTATGATTTCTAAATCCATTATGAAATCACAAGGATTATGTATGGATTTGAGCCTTTGTATTTTTAACTTGGAAATTCATTCAAATCCATCAAATCCATTATAAAATCAAATCCTTGTATTTAGAAATCATAAAACGAATAACACATGATTTGAACTAGGATTTATAAATCACAAAACGAATAACACCGGATTTGAACTATGATTTATAAATCACAAAACGAATAACACCGGATTTGTTTTAAGTTTATGGATTCGTTGAAATATATAAACCAATAACACTTCCTTTAATTCGATTTGGGACGTTTATTGGTATAGCCGAGAAGCCTTTATTTTTCCAAAGATTTGCAAAGGCTTTCCAGGTTATTAATGGTGATGAAGAAGTTTGAGATATGGTTTTTTTTGTTCGGTGGGAAATCAATTAAGTTTTCATTGAGAGGATTCACTATCATGACTAGATTTCCTTGTGGTCGTATTCCGAAAAATCGAAGAAAAAACTAAAGAAAGAAAAGTAATGAGTCATTTAATTGGGGTGCACAACTCAGAAGTTAGAGAACTTTTATGTAAAGATTGTGATCAAAATGTTGAAAAATAAGAGTGTCACTGATCAAAAGGATTAAAGGATAAATACGCATGTTTGGCGTTGCTTGATCCAATTCTACTTCCGACAACCCACAATCACAAGACAGATCGGGACCATGTGCAAGGAATTAAAGATCTCCATGTGTTTTTTTCAGTATCTGTGGGGATGTCTCGCGTTAGACTTGTTGATGACTAGCCTGGAAGATAGGGATGAGAATGCTTTGTCGCAAAACACCGTGGCAATCAAGGGTGCGTTCCATACAATTGGTGATGGTGGAAGCTGTTACAGCCCTAACTAAGGATGTACAAGTGAATGCGTTTTTGAAAAATCATAATCTAAAGGAGACGGAAAGGAAGATGACGAGAAGGGGACACAAATTCGCAAAGTTAGCGTGAGTCTGGGGATGCTATAAGATACACAAGAAGATAGAGGTAAAGTGTTGCATAACTCATAGTAATAAATATAATCACATTTTACAGTTATTGTCTTTGTTATCCACTTTTGTTCTAGTCTGGTGTAGTCTTTATTTGTTTGTGTTAAGGTGTTACGAATCTTGTTTGTTGTTACTAAAAAAATTAACACATATCCAATTGTTAGCCTTTTTTTCAATTTAAAACTAAAATGTCTAGAATGTTGAACTGTACAAACATTAATGTCATTAACCTTATCTCATATATATTTACTAATAAAGTGCACCTTGAAATAAGGGAAGATTTGGAGGAGGGGGTTAGTGATACAGATACCCCCATTTTATCTTGACCAGCAACATTGTATAAGACTCTGCATCGATCTCTCAATGTCAACCATATATGTGTTAGACTGCCAAACGACATTGCGTAGCGATAGTCAAATGAAAAAGAAGTTGAATCATGTTGTTGTTATGTTCCCTTGCACACTCCATCGTGCATATGCGGATTCAAGTTACACCTCTGATGCATTGGAACAATATAGGGTTCAACGAGTTACTTGTATACTGCAAAAACAAGTGCAAGCTACGTCTGGCATTACAATTGTTATGTTGATGCAAGCTCATGCACTTTGGACCCGAGTTTTGTAAATCCATCACCCATGCTGTCATAGACTTGGAGTCGAAGAAGTTGGTTGTAATGATATATGAAGAAAATATTAAGACATTGTAAAAATGGGAGCACATACTTGTCTAATCTTTTGGAGTTTGTTTGCAACTTGTTTGAACTTTTTCGTATGTGTGTTGGATCTACTTAGGTCGTTTTCGTAGTACGACAAACATTTGTGTTCCTCTTATGTACTTAATTGTTGGTTTACAACTTGTCATGTAACTCAAATTCTGGGGGTTATCTTCCTCTCCGGTGTTAGAACTTTATATTATGTAATATATAAACGTCACTTTGAGAAATAAAGTGTTTCTTGGAGCTTTGATAAGTTTCCTTTCGATCCAGTCATCATTTGTTTCTTGTTTAATTTACTCAAATTTTGAAGAATTTGTTCGTTTTAGTATTTGGTCGATTGGTTTTGATAATCTACTTTCGATTGGAGTAGATAGATCCCACTTTTTATTGTGATTGATTATCTACTTGACAGAATACTTCATTTTGGGCTATTAAATCATTACTTTTATGTGTTTGATTGATACTCCATTTTTATGGGTAAATATCGCTTATAGATATGATTCATACATCTGAAATATGTTTATGTTACTTCGCTTGTGATGTTGATGAAGAATTATACAGCTTTGATATTTTGTAGATGTATTCTAAGATTATGAGTTGCTTTTTTCAATAGCTTAAATTTGACTAGAGTCACTGCATATTATCACTCTTCTCCATGCATGTTCGTATTGAAGATTGTATTTTGTTACACTTGATTCTTTAACCTTGGTCCTTAACTTACAATGTATATGAGTTCTTTCTTCCTTTATGTGTTCTTCAGTAAAAACTATCATTATTATTTTGTCATTTATGTGTTCTTCAATTCTCCATTGTTCTAGTATTTAGTTAGTGGACACTAAGAAGTTGATTTTAGAGCTAGAGTGTGTGCTTAATTAGTGGAGTTACCAACTGTTACCCTTTTTTTGTATATATGATATCTAATAGTACTTGATACAATATTCTCTTGTCAACAACATGTTATAATTCTTCTCTAGTCTTTGTGATGTTAAATGTTGGTATTTAAGAGGATAANAAAAAATTTTTTTTTTTTTTTTTTTTTTTTTTTTTTTTTTGTAAATGATAAAAGGTTATTATTCTTTACATTAATGAAGTTTTAAATTTTCTGGACTGCAGTCTTTTGAGACTCATTGTTTATCGAACCGACTAACTTATTATGTTTTGCTATCTTAACTCATTTAGTCATTTTTAGTAATCAATAGTTTAAAGTGTTAATCATATATTATGTGAACAAATATTATTATAATCATTGAAGTAATGAATGATGATGGTTTTGTCATTATTAGATTTAAGCAAAAACATTTTTTGTTTCTCTCTCTCTTTATATGACCATGTCCAGTGGCGGATCTAGAAATTATTTTCAGCTGGGTCAAAATAATTTTAAATTGATTACAGTGGAGATTCGAACCTCGGTTAGGTGGTCAACTATACAAAACTTAACAACTGAGCCAAAGATTTTACTTTGTTAATACAAATTCATTAAATTCTGAAATGTTAAGGTGGTCATGTGACCACTTACTTTACTATGTGGCTCCGCCACTGACCATGTCATAAACATGGAACACACTCTTCTCTTTATGTGTGTTATCATTTACTTTTCCTTTTTTCTTCTAATGTTGGATTTTGACTGCTTTGTTTTACGTCTAATAAATTTCAAAGCTAATAATTTACATTCATGATTATCTTAATAGATGTCTTTACCTTCTTTTGACGATAGTCAGTACTTGTTTGATGTGGAGATTGACGGACCAGAATTACCATCTACAGCTCAAGAACCTTCTTTTTTTTTCTGCTGGAAGCAAACAAACAAACACAGAAACGCCAAATGTTGTTCCACCGAAACCAAGAAAGAATATGCCCACTAAATCAACGGTTTGAAGACATTTTTCTCGAATTGCATAAGACTACAACAAGAGTAATATTAATTTGTCATTATCGTGCGAAGGAGTTGAGTTGTGACTCAAATTCTATTGGAACTAGTTCAATGCAAGGTCTCATCAAATTGTGTAAGTTATATCAGGCTCATCAGAGTAATTATCAGATTGTTTGGAGTGGTGATAAGAAGGAAAAATTGATTGTATAGAAGAATGACCAAGGGCTGTTTACAAGATCTGTAGATGAGCTTATTGTTCTAAATGAGTTACCATTTTCATTTGTTGAAAATGAGGGATTTAGGATATTCTTCTCTAAGGTGCTCCAAAATATATCAAAGAGGACATTTACAAAGGAAATAGCAGGTATGTTTTCACAACAAAAAGCCTCTTGATGAAGATGTTTAGTGACCGAAATATAATGGTTTCCCTCACAACAGATATATGGACAACTCCCACTATCTCTTATAGCCATGGTTATCATTGCTCATTGAATTGATGAAGATTGAGAAATGGAGAAGAGAGTTATAAAGTTTCAAGCTTATCACTGATCATAGAGGAGTTACAATTCTTGGTCAGCTTCTTGAATGCATATATGAGTGGGGCTCGAGAGAATCTTCACAATCACTGTGGATAATGCGAGTGGTAACACTACTACTTTGCCAATAATTAGGAATGCTTTGAGATAGATGGGCCCAAATGTGCTGGTTAAGGACGGTGCTTTTATGCATATGCGATGTTGTGCCCACATTTTAAATCTGATTGTGAAAGACGGGATGGAGCACATTAGTTGTTGTCAAGTATGTGAGATCATTCTACTCAAGATTAAAGTCGTTTGAGTTTCGCTTGGAGACATGAAAGGTTAGTAAAGCAGTCTTGTATTAGATTGTACTACTAGGTGGAACTCTACTTACCTAATGTTGACTTCTGCTCTTAAGTTAAGGGTGGCTTTGGAGAAGATGATGGTAGATGATAAGTTGTATGGAGATCACTTTATGGAGAAAGATGAGAATGACAAGACTATAAAAATGCGAAGTGAGTGATGAGTAACACATTATTGACACCATCAGTGAGTGAAGGAAATGTCAGTGTTCCTGAGGAACCATCAAGTGTTCATTTGGATTTATGAGATGATGATGGTGATAGGTATGAGAAGATGAATATTTTGTATAGTCAAATGGCTAATGAGAAAGAAAATGAAGAAAGCAACACTAAATTGGAGATTTATTTGATGGAAAAAGTGGAGCTAAACAGTTTGTGAATGGATTTAGATATTCTAGCATGGTGGAAGCGTAATTCAGCCAAATATCCAATTTAGGCTTAATTGGATAAATATGTTTTTACAATTTAAGTTTCCACAGTTGCTTCTCAGTCTGCTTTTAGTATAAACGGTCAAATATTATATTCTTTTAGGAGTTCGTTAACTCCTTTCATGGTGGATGTGTTGATATACTTGCAACACTGAGTAAGGTCTCCTTTGAAATCGCATACAGATGTTGTAACTATAACCCAAATGCTGGAAGCAGTTACTTTCCAAGAGTTCCATAGTAAGTTGTTAAGTTTTCTTATAATTTTTGATTTTTATATAACTTATATTTAATATTGTTGCTCAATAAGTTTAATACTTCTGTTTTTCTTCTACATATTCAAGAATAAGCCACACTCAACTTAACGAATTTCTGGTACGTATATGAGTTGCTTGTTTTCTCTTTTGGATGCTAGAATTAATTGTTTCTTGTTTAATTTCTAAGTAGTAAGTGTAACCATCACCAACGTAAGTTTAATTTTTTCTTGTAAGCCATCCACTTTTTAATTACTCATCCTGAATGTTTGTGAACTTGTGATAAGCTCTTTAATTATTCGTTTTATAATTTTGTTTACAGTGGAGAATTGGATCTCAAGAGTACGGATTACTAAAATTGTTTTTGTTATATTTGTTGTGTTTGTGCTTAAAAGATTGTAAACTGCTATCTTAAAGATTTCAATTTCCTAAATTATGTCATGTTATTGATAATTGAATTTATTGTAAGATTTTAAATGTTACTAGGGGAGGAACCGCGCTACGCGCGGTCTATTTTCAAAAAAATAAAATACATATGTTTATTCCAAATTATAAAATTATGTACCTTAATAATGAAGTTGATTTTTCTAATTTTCATACTACAATTTATTATTATATATCTTGTGATAAGATCTACTTGCTTTATGAGAACATTTCTAAAATATTATTATATATAAACGATTTATAACATATGTGACTATAATATATTTTAAAGTATATTAAAAGTATTTCAAATTTATTACTTATATATTTTATTTATTCAATTTTTCTTTAAATAGTTATAAAATTGTACCACCTTTTGGCTTCTCTACCATACATTTTAATTGTATAACATGTGTTTTTATTTTTTGAAAAATTAAATTTTTATAAGCAGTTAAAAAGAGTATTAACATCAATTAGATATATAAATATTTAAAATGTATTTTGTTATTTCTTTGTATGTAATTTTCAATATATTTGTTAGTATCAAACTTATTTAAAGAAATTTTAATCTTACCACTTTTTGTACAATATATTTTTATTTGTGGGACATGTGCTTACTATAAAATTTTCATTTTTTAAATAGTAGAAAACAACCTTAACATCATTTAAATATATAAAATACTTAAACGAATTTTATTATTTCTCTGTAAATACGTATTGTAGAATATGTCAACAACCTAAAAAAAAAAACTACAGAAGATTATTAATCAATATATATTTTTGCAAATTAAACATTTTATTCTTTAAATTCATCTAGACTTTACTAATTATGACATTACAATTATGACATTCTTCATTTACTTAACTTTCTTAATTTTCTCTGTAAATTTTTTTTTTTTGTCACGATATTTTAACCTTTTCTTACCTTTCTTCGATAGCAACAATTTTTTTCATTTTGATGCTCCATTGTAACAAACTTTAACACAGAGACCTTTCCATTCATCCAAAACTTATTATTATTATTTTTTACTGACATGAATAGTGATACAATTCAACTATATCAGTGTTGAGCTTGATTTTAATTTAGCCTATGTGTTTTAGGATTGGTAAGGTCTTAAGATTTATGAACAAAAATATGCATTACAGTTGCTCCTTTTTACATGATTCATCTCATATTTTAACATCATGTTTGAGTATGAATTTAAATTTACGTAACTAAAGAGTTCAAAACATAGATCAAGGTACTAAAGTTGAATAGCTACATTTTGCTCCTGGATCCAGCTAGAAACGATGAAGATTCTCCACTCCTATTTCTCTCATTAGCTTCCTAATTCGGCTCACTTATCTCCATCTCTCATGGTAAGCATAGAGATTTGATAACACTACGTATGTATACTCATCTTCGTCAGTTTGCCTTACCTCAATGGTGTACAATCTCTCAAGCCATTCATTTTTTTTTTCATCTTTGTTTTCTTGAGTGAGGAGCCCCATCACTCTTATGTTTAAACACCAAATGCTGTATAGGATAAAGTTCATTCAATATAGAATTTTATATAAATCACAAAGAGTATTTGCGCTGAATAATACATTTTTGGATCAAAATTAGTTCTCTATACCTTCGACAAATTTTATTAGGTAACTATACCTTTTTTCTCTCTTTCTTCATACTAAAAGACATTTTTATCCCTTAATCTTTCTCCCTTTTGTGTTGTAGTCTAAGCAATATAAATAATAATAGGTTGTACTTAGCTGACACAAATCAGACTCATTAAATGAGTGAGAGAGAAAAAAAATCGGTAAAGATATATATAGTATATCTTCCAAGTTATATATGTATATATATGATCTATGTTTATCTACCTAAAACGAAAGTTAGTGACTGATAAATTCATATCGTCATTGTTAACCTATCAAATAGAATAAAAATAGATGTAGATGATATATAATTAATTATATACCTACACAAATGAATACTAGGATACGTAAATGATACTAAGACTAATAATAGTATTAGACATAGTAAAATACATCACATTTATTAGCATTAATATAAGATAAATGCATAAACTAATATTTAGATGTATAGCTGTGTATATTAGACATGCAATAACAAATTTTTCGAAGTGAAATAAACTATTACATGTCTAATACTCCCTCTGTATTTCAAAGATTGATTTTTAGCTACTTTTTATTGTTTTTTAAAGATTGATTTTGTGATATTTACTAGGAGTAATTAATAGGAATAGTCAACCCCTTCAAATCTTTATCTTCTTTACTTTAAATGCTCCTACAACTTCCCACGTAGAAAATTAATCCTATAAATTAGATTCTCTACACTTTCATCTATATTATTCCTTATAAATAAAAAAAATTATTACATGCAGTAGAGATTGTATTTATTATATGGAGTATTTATTACATAGAGTACATCAATATTAAATGTTTCTTAATTTGTGTGAAATGTTAAAAAAATCAATCTTTGAAAAACAGAGGGAGTAGTCAATTTATCAACATGTAACATCTACTTATTTATATTGAACCAATAAAATTTGTTATTTTTAAATGTGCAACATACTGTAGTTAGATGTTTATTATGTTTTTTACTTATCTAATAATCATGTTAGTCATGTTTTTCTATCAATTATTTAAAACAAGATCGTCCACTAGTCAAATTATAAATCATTAAATTGTAACAGATTACCAATATTTGGACGTCATACATGAATCTAATGTATTAATTAGCATGCTAAATGACATATGACATGTCTAACATTCAATTTATCAATATATAACATCTACTCAGTTACACGGTGCCAAGATATTTCATAATTTTTCAATGTGTAACATGCTAATTAAATGCATATTATGTTTATTACTCATCTAATAAGAGTTTTATTTGTATTATCTATCGGTTATCTACGCTTTGTGCTTTTTCACAAGCTATAGCTCCAGCAAAGTTGCTAATATAAACTATAAAAATCCAAAATCATCAAAACCTCAAAAATCATGTATATGAAACATCGAAATTGATAAAAACCTTACCGTATATCAATAATCGAGTTCTTGACCTCACTTCCAAAGAAAAAATTGAATTCTAGCTAAGTAATTGAAAAGTTTCGTTGATGAATTTTTCTTGGGAAAGACAACAAAAAATTTTAGAGAAAATAAGTTGAAGCTTTGAACAGAGGAAAGAGAGAGAAGAAAGAAAAGTTGTAAAGGAAAAAAGAAGCTATGGACATAGGAAAGATAAGGTTAGTGTAGGGGTAAAATTGTATTAAATATAATTGAATTGATGAGAGAGGAGATGGGTATAGTCACCTAATTTTCATCCCAAAAGGTAATATTGATTTAATTAACTCAATCACAAATCTGACCAAAAAATAAAATAAAAATATATATATATATATATATATATATATATATATATATATATATAAGTTGGAG
>OVAF01002420.1:0-15911 GCA_900406245.1 Odontarrhena argentea | reverse complement strand
CTCTGAAATATCTTCTTCTGAAACTGATGTGTCTACTGAGGAAAGCCAACATGAAGAATTTCATAAAACATCTCTTCTACTAATCCTCCAAATTATTTTTTTTAACAAATTCTAACATTTAATGTTTAGTATCACATCTAAGTATAAATTTAATAATTAATTAATACAAGTTGATGCCAAGTTCCAAAGTAGGTTTAGTTAATTCATAATGAACGGTATCGAAAAGGACAATCACGATGGGCTTGTACAGTTGTAACTACTTTTGTCGAGGAACTTACCAATCTAACTGGCTTCAAGATGTAATCTGTGCATCACTTCATGTGCTAGTATGAAGACAATTTGCACGATATATCAGACAAATTAATTAATAAATGCTGGATGATATTTACTTTGAAGTCTCATACATTCAATTCTCATTCACATCTCAAACTCGTTTTGAGTCATACATGAGCTATATAAACCTGCAGAATTAATTTAAGTAAACCAAGATTCTCCGGTTAAAAAAAAAATAAAAAATAGACGAGATAATAGACGTGTTTATGGAGCTTTTTTTTGTTGTTGTTGTAGTATTATTATGTATGTTCAAAAGATTTTTGCTATTTGAATATTATACTGGTCGACAGATACACTTTTCCATGATTAATTTTTGTGGAGCCTTAAGCATTTGATTTGGTCAACTCATTTGCTTTGATTTAGATGACCAACCTTAACTTGTGACACTAGATGATGCTCTCCTAAGTAAAGGTCTTGGTTCACATTTGTTTTCTAATTTTTGCAAGGCCCTAAAAAAAAGTTCACTTCACAAATAAACAAAAATATTCTCACCAAAGAACAAAGAAAAAGAAAACTATAAATAACTCTACTTCCATGCTATTACTTTCATATTTTACTTGAATACATACTTTAAATCCAAAACAAAAATGAATTATCTCATAGTTTTTCTGGTAACTATTACGTTATATTTCAGGTTGAATGAAGGTTGCACTCAAAACCGTGTGATAGTTAACAATCTTCTCGGGCCCAATCTTAAGCTCAAAGTCAATTGTTGGTCTAGAGACCATAATATATCCGTCCAAATAATAGACTATAAGAAGAATTCTTTTATGGCCAAATTTTACGAGCACACTGACGTTCTTAACAAAAGAACAACATGGCATTGTAGCTGTTGGCATGGACTTTATTATCATATGGGTGCTATAAAGTTTCTAGCATACAGAGGAGCTAATCTTCCTCGATGTGGTCAGACTCGCACGTATAATGCTAAACTTGATGGGATCTACTTAAGGAGAAACAATGCGCCGGAGGTATACAAGGTTCCTTGGGTTAAATTGTTTTGATAGATACCGATGAAGCTGATTTGTTTGTTGAATTTTACTCTCTTTTGTATTAACATATATGTACACCAGAAACATGTAAGACAACAATGATTTCGTTCGATATCATTGTTAGATGACTAGCAAGCGCCTATTCTAAAACCAGTGGTGGCCCTGAGGCCAAACATGTACTTGCAACTCATTATATTAAATAATTATTTGTCATTTTTCTCAGAATAGAATTTTGGTCTTGTGATATAGATGTTACACTTTGTATATGCAAGTATCGAGTTTTACGTCCTTTAAACTACTTTTTACCGGCGTTTTTCTTTTCCTAGCTTGCGGTCGGCTCTGTCTAAGACAATGGTTTCGTTCGATATCATTGTTAGATGACTAACAAGCACATATTCTGCCATCCATATTTCTATATCAAATTTCTCATGAGTCATGCATGAACTCAACAAAGTTCCCAATAATAACACCTTCTGGTGAGAATGACATAGAATTATGAAAAAGTGTCAAAATTAGCTACTTTTACTAAGCATTTTGTGTTCTAGAGAATTGTCTATTTTTAGAGAGGATACTAAAGAGACATAATTACCAATCTCTTGAAGAGAAGATAAAGTGATATCATAACTAGTAATTAATGTTATATATTGTTTTTATGATTCATGGGTTTCTAATGCAATATTACTTGACAATGAAATAACATTTATTCTTATATATATTTGCTGAATTTTTTTCGTTGAGTAGTGCATTTTCAAAACATGCTTATAAATGAATTTGTTAGAGTGTCTATATTTTTTTATTTGAAAACTTTTGGTTTACTTTTAATGGTCAGTTTTAATTTGAAAGTTTAGTTTATTTATTAATACCAAATTCTTCCTTAGCCACAGGTTTATCAATGATTCACGTTTGTGTACTAATTATTACAAAACCATTGAAATTATTTGTTGTCCAAATAAAGGAAAAACTTTTCCAACAATAAACAAAACCTGCAAAATAAAATAAATAACACTTTGATGATGCTCTAGTTAAATTCATATTATTTTGATTATGCAACAGATAAATATTTTGATTTATATTTTGATTTAAAAATAATAAGTCAATTAAAAAAAAAGGATGATAAATGGTTAATTGACTTATACTATTCTCTCCATTTAATTGACTCAATTTCATATTCTTTTATAATTGACTTACTATTTTTTTTTTCAGTTGACTTACTTTTCTTTTATAACCAAAATTTTCATTTATTATTTAATTATTGAAATTTAATTTAAATTATTCACTTCATGTAATAACTCAATATATCTTAAATTTGACTTAGTATTATTTTAATCAAAATATTAATAATTATTATTTTGCTTCAATTGACTTACTATTTTTTGTTTGGTTAAAAAATCAATTAACTTACTACTTCTTAAATTACAAAAAACTATTACTGATGTCAAATGTTCAAATGGTCCGATGACCAAAAACGTCATGATACATATTATCTCCATTTTCATAAGTTTTGGACTTCTAATACCAATAAATTACCTACCGGCAAATTTCTAATTATAGGTAACCAACATATATATTTTAATTAATTTAAGAGTCGACCACGATCACTTTCTTGTTTATTATTACACTCAGATACTGATTGCTTTAAAGAAAAAATTATTCACGTAAGAATAATAAAAAGGGACCACATGCATAGGCACATTTTCCTTTCAAGTTCTAGAATCTTTTTTTTTATATAAAGATTCGCATTCACTCTATGTCTCTATAAAGTACCAAAAACGTAAAAAATATCTAATTCACTTTATAAAATTCCAAAACTGTCTCTATCACTGTATCACATAACTTTTATATTTCCTTTTGCTAAAATAATAAAATGATTAAAGGCAGAGAAAGTTCAGCAATAACAATGTACATTCAACGAATCAAAACATGTCACGCAACACTTTTAATTTGTTTCTATTCTCTAAATCAGTTTTTAAAACTCATTAATTTGTCTCTACAACTATCTAAGAGTCCACATAGCTAGAGAAGAAGACAACAATAAGAATGGCAAGTTGCTTCAGCTATGTCTCTTCTCGTAACAAATGTTACCAACACAGTTTCTCTCGGTCCGGTCTCCGATCATCAACTTCTGATCTCGGTGATGGCACGGTGGTCCATTGTTGGATCCCAAAGAAACATTTAGAGACCAAGCCAACACTTGTCCTTCTCCATGGGCTTGGGGCTAATGCTATGTGGCAGTGGGATAGGTTTCTTGACCGGTTTATTCCCCGGTTCAATGTCTACGTACCGGACCTTATCTTCTTTGGTGAGTCTCACACCACCCGGTCCGACCGGTCTGAGTCTTTTCAGGCTAGTTGTGTCATGAAGGTGTTGGATGGTTATGGTGTTGGGACCATGACCGTGGTTGGACTTAGTTATGGTGGGTTTGTGGCTTATTCTATGGCGGCGCAGTTTAAGGAGAGGGTGGATAGAGTTGTGCTAATATGCGCCGGGGTTGCTCTTGAGGAGAAAGATATGGAGGATGGGATGTTTCAGGTTAAGTGTACGGACGAGGCTTCGGCTGTTTTGTTTCCTCAGTCTCCTTCGATGCTGAGGCGACTTCTTCAGTTAGCTTTTTATAAGCCTCCGGTTTGGATCCCTTCTTGCTTTGCTATGGACTACATTGATGTAAGTTTTTTTTTTTTTTTTTACCATTTTCAATATTGCGATTTCAGTTATGATTGGCCGTTGGAATGGAAATTAGTCTAGATTTCGGTTTAGGATCTTGATCAAGAAAGAAAAAGCTTTTTAGGACTGGTAATCAAGTAGGTTTCAATTGGTGTTAGTATCAATAATTTGTTGAGAAGTTAATGAAAGTTTACTCCATAGCAAATGGTATGCTATGGACTACATTGATGTAAGTATTTCACCATTTCCAATGCAATTTCAATTATGATTGACCGTTGTGACGGTATTTATAAAAATGCCGGATATTAGTTTCAATTTCGGTTTGAGATTTTGATAGAAAAAAAAAATGTTTTTAGGACTTGAATTAATTAGGCTTCAAATGTAGATCAGTATCAATAATTTTGTTGAGAAATTAATGAAAGTTTAGTTCTTTACTAGCATTTATGTTCATGGGTCCCTAAGTCCCTTTACTTTTTGTGTTGCTAGGAAAATGTTTAGTGATTTTGGTGTTGAGTTCTTGTTTTATCCACAAAAGCATTTCACAGGACCAATTGTAGCTTTCTTTGCCTGATTGATTAAACATTGGGAATGTGTTTTTTGGATGCAATCTGATGTGTGTGAGAATTTTGTTTGGAAGGTAATGTGTAAAGATTATCTTCAAGAAAGGAAAGAACTTGTGGAAGCTCTTCATAAGGGTAGAAAATTTGCCAATCTTCCAAACATTACACAGGTATCTCTCTATTCATAATGATTTATTGATACTTGTTTTTAATCTTGGTTAATGTTCTCGACTATTTGTTTGACTCGTATATGAAGCCGACATTGTTGATATGGGGAGAAGAAGATCAAGTATTTCCAGTGGAATTAGCGCATCGATTGAGAAGGTTGATTTCTTGAATCATCATCGTCTTTTTCCGATCGATGATTTTAATGATTATTAATGCGAGTTTTTACTTATTTTTGTTTAGTTATTTAAGTGAAGACATAGCGCAATTAGTGGTAATCAAGAAGACAGGACATGCGGTTAATGAAGAGAAACCAAAGGAGATGTACAAACACATGAAATCTTTTCTTTTCACAAATGCCGCAATTGATAACTCCTAATGACAATGCTAAGAGTCCCTCTTCAGATGAAATCAACAAGTGATGGATGCTAGTGCAAAGTCATTTTCATTTTTTGTCCCTTAAATCATGTATTAGCTATTCCATTAAGTGTTATTAATTGTGTTATTAGCTTTATTGTTAAAACATTGCATGCTTTTAGTTGGACTCATAAATACTTTTATCTAGAGAAAGTAAAAGATGTTGCAATAAGCATTGGTAATTGAGATTTAAACATTTTTGAATGTTTTAAATACTTTGAAAAAATATGTTTCGGCTTCTTGATTAATTTTACGTATCATAACAAACCGTATCAATTACATTTCATATTAGAATTTATATATGGATAACATAAATCTCTACGTTATTATGAATTACTAAACATAATATTTTAAATATATAAACCAAAATCCGTTTTAACTGAAAAAAAAACATTACTGATTTCTCTTTTGAGTGGTTACACCGGTCACATGCAACTATATTTTACTGAGCCCGTCGACTATATCGATTCAACATATCGACTCTTTGATTCTGAGAAAAACACCAATACACTAAAACTACACGGATGGAGCTGGTATTAATAATTTGTTGACAAAACATTATGTTTTTACTTTTTAGAAAATGTTAATCACATGAAAATATTAATGAATTAAAGTTGTGTTTTTATTTTATAAATAAAAATATAATTTCTAGTTTTCTATGTGTTAATTAATGTGTTGATTTTTTTTAATATATTGTAGTTTTTCCATCTTCTTTTCTTTTTTTATACTTTGTTTATATATGATTGGATTTTTTTTTTTCTTCCTTTATGGATTTTAATTTTATGGGTTTTATTTGGATGAGTGAGTACAGCTTCTTACTGCTCATATTTTGTAACCTTATTAATTATTATAGCTGTTTTGCTAGGTTATCAAAATTAAATTGACATTTTCGTTTCCGACTAAAAAAACATTTTTGTAATTATTATTTTCCTATAACAAAGATTTCTAATAATTAATAATTTTATCATTTAAAAGAAAAAAAACAATAAGGGTTTTAAAGTTTGGAGTGTGAGAGAGTCTTTCATTTCAATTGAGTCTACTCGTTTTCTTATCTACCTCTCGCTTCTTCTCCCGTCGTCTCCATTCGATTACGGTAAGATTCACCTTCTCCTTCCTCTGTCTTCTTCTCAGTTCTTCCTCTCTCTTATTCAATTGAAACCATTCAGAAAATGGTTTCTTTCACTTGGGCTGATTCGAAGATTGCTCCTTCGAATTTCTTAAGAAAGATGTGTCTTTTTGTTTCAGAGAATGAACAATTTCGTATGTTTCGTAATGGGTTTTGCTAATTTGTTGTGAAAGTGAAACTCTTTGTTCATTTCATGTAATTGGTTAATCTTGTTAGGTTTCTAAAGGTTTCATCTTTTTGGTTTGTTTGCTGAACTTTTGGATTGTTTTGATTAATTGAATCTACTTTGATTTTGAAAAGGTTTTCATCTTTTGGTTTGTTTGTTGAATTTACTTTGTTGTGTGTTGCAGGGAGTAGAAATGGCTCTTATACAGTTTGGAAGTTCATGTGTTGCTCAGTGGGGGATTCTTCGTCCTCAATTTGCTGTTAAAGCTTATTATCCAAATAGATTGGAATCTTCTCACCAAGACAAGTACGAATTCGCTTTCTTTAGATTGAATCATCTTTTGGTTTGTGTGTTAAAGAGATTGAATTGTTTTCTGTTTTGGTGACTTTTGCCAGTTCTATGAGACAAGTAAATTGTTTGGGAGCTTCGAGGTCAAGTATGTTCTCACATGGTTCCTTGCCTTTCTTGTCGATGACTGGAAAATCCCGAAATACACATTCTCGTAGAGGAGCTCGGTTCACTGTTAGAGCAAATACTGTATGTTTGACGTTCTCGTTGCTTTTAGATATTGAATGATGGGTCTCTTTATTGGTTATATACTTTGCAGAACGAAGCTATTTTATTTTATTTTATTAAGAGTGCTTGTGTTGAATTTCTAGGATTTTTATTCTGTTCTCGGAGTCTCGAAAACTGCAACCAAAGCTGAGATTAAAAGTGGTATGTAGTTCCTTCATTGAGTTTTCAACTTTTCATAAGCTTGTAACTTTGATGTTTAGCTCTCTGTCATTGATTGTCTTTGAAGCTTCCAGAGTTCAGCTTTTCACTTGTGATTTTCGATAGTTTAACAAAGAATATGTTCCTATTTTCAGCTTATAGGAAGCTTGCTAGGAGTTACCATCCGGATGTGAACAAGTAAGTACTTTTTTGTTTTACTTAATTTAAGGTGTTTGTAAGAGCTATTACCTTTCTGCATCAAGATTGGTGTTATGTTGGAACTTGATGGAAGTATTGAAAAATGCTAAAAGCAAGGGGATTGTTGCAATTCTTTTGGTTATGTGCCTCCATATATTTATCATTTAGCAACCTTTCACGATAAGACACATAGACTTAGAAATTGAAGAACCATGAAATTGCTTCTAAAGTTATAAGTCTTCGCCGTTCTGTCAACTCTTCTATTACAGGGAGGCTGGGGCTGAAGATAAATTCAAAGAAATAAGTAATGCGTATGAGGTATAGTCCATCTGCTTGTTTTGGATGCTTTTAGCTCGTTATTGTCTTTGTCCTGATACTTGAAGGGTCTAAAAACTGTTTTTTTCTTTGTTGCAGATCTTATCAGATGATGAGAAAAGATCTCTATACGACAGATATGGTGAGGCAGGAGTGAAAGGTGCTGGAATGGGAGGCATGGGGGTATAATATATTCTTTTCTAAGACACTGGAATCAACATTCTGATAATTAAAATCTAATCTGAAGTTGCTGATTTTTTTTTTTGATTGAAATTTGTAGGATTACAGCAATCCGTTTGATCTCTTCGAGTCTTTATTCGAAGGAATGGGTGGGATGGGAGGAATGGGCGGTGGAATGGGTAGTAGAGGAGGTTCAAGGAGCAGAGCTATTGATGGTGAAGACGAGTATTACTCTCTAATCTTGGATTTCAAAGAAGCTGTGTTTGGTGTTGAGAAAGAGATAGAGATATCTCGGTTAGAGAGCTGCGGGACTTGCAATGGTTCAGGCGCAAAACCAGGAACCAAACCGACCAAATGCAAAACATGCGGCGGGCAAGGACAGGTGGTAGCATCTACGAGGACACCCCTTGGTGTATTCCAACAAGTCATGAGTTGCCAACCGTGTAACGGAACAGGAGAGATTTCAAAACCGTGTGGTGCGTGTTCAGGGGATGGCCGTGTAAGAAGGACGAAGCGTATTAGTCTTAAAGTTCCAGCGGGTGTGGATTCCGGTAGTAGGTTAAGAGTAAGAGGAGAAGGGAATGCAGGAAAGAAAGGTGGATCACCGGGAGATCTTTTTGCTGTTATTGACGTCATTCCGGATCCGGTATTGAAGCGTGATGATACAAACATACTATATACATGTAAGATATCATATGTAGACGCGATATTGGGGACAACTTTGAAGGTTCCAACAGTTGATGGGACGGTGGATTTGAAAGTACCGGCAGGGACACAGCCGAGCACAACACTGGTAATGGCGAAAAAGGGAGTTCCGGTTTTGAATAAGAGTAAGATGAGAGGTGATCAGTTAGTGAGAGTGCAAGTTGAGATTCCTAAGAGATTGAGCAAAGAAGAGAAGAAACTTATTGAGGAGCTTGCTGATATGAGCAAGGACAAGGTAGCTAATAGCAGGAGATGAAACAACAACGGAAAAAAGTGCAAATGTGATGTTATATAGATTCATCAGTCTCTGCTTGTGATCTTTCTAATGGTTATTGTGATGGAGAAGGGAAGCAAGAAGAGGAAGAAGAAAGACTTATTAGGTGGAGAGGTTCCTCTTGAATTTTTGGGTTTCTTTTTTTTCGTTTTACCTTTACAACAATATTTATGGATTTAAAAGGATCAGGGTAGGTCTTGTTGTATTGTACTGCTATATTTGAATCTTCGTTTTGACAAATGAAAATTTGGTAAACAAGAAAAACAGATGTACATTTGCAGAAGAATAGACGGAACTGAAAAGGAGACAAATGTCTTAAGCCGCAGTGACAATGGTTTGAAGCAGAGCTTCCAGGTCTTTCAATCTACAAAACAGAATCAACACAATTTAGCAAAAGTGTTTGAGGACAAGAGATAACTATATTCAAAATTCTTGTGAGAAACTTCCAAGTTTGATGTATGATTCTACTTACCTCACATTACTAAGATCAGGGTATACTGCGATCGCTTCTTTGAAATCCTGAAAATAAGAGTTTTCGAGTTTTTAAAGAACAAGACAGAAAATCAAGAAGAGGGAAGAAGAAGGAGATGTTGTAGAAGACCAGACCTGATCAGAGGTTGAAGAAGTGTATGTTATCACACATGACATCCCTGCTTTTGTAGCAGCCTGTAGATTCAAGGCCAAAAAAATTTTTAAGATTGTGTTTTCAAGAACTGAGTTTAGGATGTCTCGGGGTATAAGAGTAGCGAAGACGAGCCGAAGCTTTTTACCTGCAGACCAATCACACTGTCCTCTATAACCAAACAATCTTTCACTGAAACACCTAGCTTCTGGAACCAACATGATACCAAAATGTGAAACTTTGGCTAATTCTCAATTTATATGAAGTTTCATTTTCTTGGACTGATATTACCTCGGCAGCTGTTATATATATCGAAGGATTGGGTTTTTTCTCCTTAACATCATCTCCTGCAAAGCCAAATAGCTTCAAGACTTTGGACTAAGTGTTAACACATAAAGGCCAAGTAAGTAAAATGTGATAAAAATAACCTGCTAGGAAGCAATCAAGTCCTTTAAATCGCTCCTATAAACATAACCAAAAACCGATAATAGAAAACTTCGAAAGAAGCACAATCATTAAGGAAATCGACGAAGGTAAACAACTCACGATATCAATTAGATTCTCGAGACACATTATAACCGAACTCTTAGTAGCTGCAGAACACACAGCTAGTTTCTTCCCCTGTATCAACACCAAGATCCAAATCATCAAGTCATTAACTTAAAGAGTATACAAAAGCTTGAAAGAACTCTTATTACAGCAGCTCTTGCTTCATCCATCAGTCTTATTACACCAGGTCTTGGTTCTACCTGAAATCAATATAACCAAAAGATATTTAGCATCTCTATATAAGACCATTTAAATATAATAAAATCTCAAACTTACACTTCCTGATTTAATGATTTCTTTGTACCTCTCTGTTTTCCAATCCTACAAAACACAAAAATTTTAACAACTTAAAGATATTTATTTTGCAAGAATTCTAGTGACTAACCTGAAGAGTGTCGATTAATTTAGCTCGATCATCATCATTCTCTGGAGGCGAATCGAATATAGTCGAAGTAGGCCAACCATTTTCTCTAAAATACCATCGCATTTTCGGTTTCCCACCACCAACAAGATTCTGAAACTTGTCATAAAACTCAAGACTCCAATTCAAAGACTCAGAGGAAGAAGGAGGACACCGAACATCGAAATGCGAAAAGGCATCGTTATAAGCTTGGCGATGTAAATTCTCCGACTCGAGAATGACACCGTCACAATCGAATATCAAAGCTTCAAGTGATCTTGAAGAGGCAGAGACTGAAGAAGAAGAAGAAGAAGAGAGTCTTGCTTTTGAGTGAAGGTTTCTTGAATTGAAACGCAGCGTTTGGATACGAGGGAAGGCGGGGATAAGAGAGTAAGAAGACGATGAACCACCGGTGGTTGATGAAGAGAAGAGAGTCGAAGAGTGGTTGCAAGAAACCGCCATTGATGAGTGTCTCTTGTGTGTATGTGTGGTTCTGGTTTTGTGAGTTGTGAGATAAAATATGAAAATTTGTGGATATCATTTGTATAAGCTAATCTTCTTTGCAATTAACGGTCGTTAACTAACTTTTGAGTTTTGAAATGTTAATTATAAGATTAGGTGACAAATGAAGAATATATTGACAAAATTCAAATTAAAAATTTGAATCTAAAATGAACCAAACCATCCATAATGGATAACTTTTTAGTTTGCATACTAATATTAATACACAGAAGTTAGATAAATTATAAAATTTGAACATAAATTTTATAGATTAGGCGACAAGTGAAGACTGTATTTGGTTAAAAAAATAAAACAACGGAATCCAAATGTTGGATCGAAAATGAACCAAACTATGCATAATGGATATCGTTGTAGTTTGCATACTATTATTAATATACATGAAGTTAGATAAATCATAAATAAAATAGATTAAGTGACAAGTGAATACTGTATTTGATATTAAAAAAAAAAAAAAAAATCCGAACGTAAATTCTGGATCTAAAATAAATTAAATCATGCATAATGGATAACATTTAGTTTAAATACTATTATAAATATATAAGAAGTTAGATAAATCATAAAATCCTAAAATAAATTTTATAGATTATGTGGCAAATGAAGATTGTATTTGAGAACAAAAATTTCTAAAATTCTGAATAAACGGATGACTAAAATTTTTTTTTTTTTTTCATCAAAATGATATTTCATTAAACAGACCAATAAGGTTGCGATGTAGTTTGGATATTATTTTGAATAAACAAGAATTAGATCAATCATAAAATTTGATTATGTGACAAANAAAAAAAAAAAAAAAAAAAAAAAGCCAAAACCAAAATTGTGGACCATTAATGAACCAAAACATATGCATAACAAAATTCATTAAATAAATCATAAAAGTCGAACATAAATCAAATTAGGTAAGTTACATGAACAATTTCATAGGTCGGATGGAATTGACGGATTTAGATTTTGTATTTATATTAGAGACTAGGAGTCAATTTTTTCAAAGTCATAACTAGACTGGAAAAAGTACCAAGTATTGTGAAGACTTTGGGAGAGTTCATATTGGGATTTTCTTTGAAATATAATTTTAAAAATTGAAATCTTTTATTATTTTTCTTTTGTTATGTAATAATGTTGATACAAGATGGTGGTGCCATATAATGAAAGGCGTGGTCCATGAATGAAACATATCTTATAAAGGATTCGGTGTCTTTGTGTTAGGTACTTAGGTGATAAGCTATACATAATGCAACTTGTTGTGTGGTGGATTTGGTTGGTGAAGGCTATTTATGTCATCTACTGGATTTTCAGTCTTCTCTTATTCATTTTTATACCATTTTGTAAAGTGTTTTAATTTTGTGTCATCATCTCAATTTTAATATGTTTGTCAATTGACACCTTGAATGTTTTCTCAAATTTTTATGAGCTAACTATAGAAGAAATGTATATACGTGCCACAAAGTTCAATAACTACGTATGAACATATTCATTTCCTTTTACAAAAAAGTTGCCTAATATAATCACGATGTTATCATCGTGTCACCACATGAATTCGAGTTCAGCTTAATGTATAATATTATATATAAAAAAATTGTATAATGTGGTTTTCCATTTTTAAGCTTTTTTATGAATTATAAAATCAAATCAAGATTTGTCCATTTGAAGCCAATATTATTATAATTGCAATATGGTGTAAGTTTTTAAATCGGATCTGATTTTTAATTTTAATACCATTGGTGTTAATTTTAATTTAGCAAACTCAAATTCAGAATTGAAGTGATTATATGATGATATTGTCCATATCCACAAAAAAAATCATTATTAAAATTTTAAAAGCTAGTTTTAGAGAAAATATTACTAACAAAAAATTTCCAAAATGGCATTATTAATTAATAACAGAAAGTTTAATATATACCTTAATTTGATCTGATTAATCGATTATGCCAAATGGAGAAAAAAAAACTACTTTAAATATATAAAAATACAAAAACTAGTCAAAGAAAACTGTTTACTAACTATATTATTTTTCACATGATAAACGTTTATTTAACAGATGTATTATGATATAAGTAAATTTCCAGACACATTCAGGGAAAATATCTCAAATAGACAAATTTACAAAAACACCCCTGAGACGGCTTCACATCTCAACAACTCAATTTTAATATATTTAACTTACTGACTACAAACTCTGAAAAAGTCTAAACCAACCCCTTCCGTACCAATCTCCCTTCTCTTCCTTCCCTATAAGTACTTCTCTCCTTCTCTCTCTCCTCTTCTCAAAACCGCCTCCTTCCTCCTTTCTCTCTCTACAAAAACAGAACAGAGAGACAGAAACAGAAATCATCACCATGTCTCTCTCCAGATCTCTCTGCGTTGACTCAACCTTCCTCTCACACCGTCAATCCAACCGTCAATCTTCCTTCACATTTCATAACCCCACCGTCAAAACAAAACCCACCAAGTTCATCACGGCGGTTGCGGCGGAGCCGGCGAAAAGCTCTGTTTCGGTCAAAGACTCTGTTTTTGCGTCTGCGTCTTCTTCTCCGTTGAAATGGACACCGGAGAGCTGGAAACTGAAGAAGGCTTTACAGTTACCTGATTACCCTAATGCTGATGAGCTTGAATCTGTGCTTAAGACAATCGAAGCTTTTCCGCCGATTGTTTTCGCCGGAGAGGCAAGGAATCTCGAAGCGAGATTAGCTGAGGCTGCTGTTGGTAAAGCTTTTCTTTTACAAGGTGGTGATTGTGCTGAGAGTTTCAAAGAGTTTCATTCTGATAACATTAGAGATACTTTTAGAGTTTTGCTTCAGATGAGTATCGTTCTTACCTTCGGTGGTCAAGTTCCTGTCATCAAGGTATCATCTAGTTCACAATTCATGTCAAATGTGTTTATGTTTTGTCTTCGATTTACGACTTTAGTTATTAATTTGGTTGTTACAGTAGTTATAAGTTTGGAAATGGTATCAAACGCGTTATGTTTAGGATTTAGTAATCATTTTGTGATGTTTTACAGTAGTTGTAACTTTGTAAGTTTCATTAAATTAAAGTGATAAAATCGATTTTGTTCTTGTTTTTCGATATACGAGTTAGTTAGAATTTGTGTTGTTACTATAGATTGGTTTGAAATATTGTGGTACTTGAGGGAGGATGTGAGAATTTTTGTGTGGATGATTTTGTGTTTTGTTAGGTTGGGAGAATGGCTGGACAATTTGCGAAGCCGAGATCTGATCCATTTGAGGTGAAAGATGGAGTGAAGTTACCTAGTTACAAAGGAGATAACATCAATGGTGATACTTTTGATGAGAAATCAAGGATTCCTGATCCGAATAGGATGATTCGGGCTTACACTCAATCTGCATCTACTTTGAATCTTCTTAGAGCTTTTGCTACTGGTGGTTATGCTGCTATTCAAAGAGTTACTCAATGGAATCTTGATTTTGTTGAGCAGAGTGAGCAAGCTGACAGGTATATTTATATGTAGATCATATTTTACTCTAATGAATTCACGAAAAACCACAAAGTTTATGGTGTTAAGAGTTTCTTCTGTTTTTGTTGTATAGGTACCAGGAGCTAGCGAACCGGGTTGATGAGGCGTTGGGATTTATGTCTGCTTGTGGACTTACTACGGATCACCCACTAATGACTACAACTGATTTCTACACTTCCCATGAGTGTTTGCTTCTGCCTTATGAACAGTCTCTCACGAGGTTGGACTCAACTTCTGGTTTGTACTATGATTGTTCTGCTCACATGGTATGGTGCGGAGAGCGTACCCGACAATTGGATGGTGCTCATGTCGAGTTTCTCAGGGGCATTGCTAATCCTCTTGGCATTAAGGTAAGAATATGTTTACTCTCGACGCAGAGATATTAACTTTGGTTTGTGAGAGCTTCTTTGATTTGCCACTGAATAACCATAGTTTATACAGGCTTGGATTTGAGTTGGAATTTACTGAACATTGAAAACATTAATGTAGGTGAGCAACAAAATGGATCCTAACGAGCTTGTCAAATTAGTCGAAATCTTGAATCCTAACAACAAGCCTGGAAGAATCACTGTGATTGTGAGAATGGGAGCAGAGAACATGAGAGTTAAGCTTCCTCATCTAATCAGAGCGGTCCGTAGATCAGGCCAGATTGTGACATGGGTCTGCGATCCAATGCATGGAAACACAATCAAAGCACCTTGTGGACTCAAAACCCGTGCCTTCGACTCAATCCTGGTACATTCTTTATAGGCCAAAACGTTCCATCAGCATAACATGTATTTATCTTAAAGTATAGGAGTGATTAAATCGTCCCGTCTTTTTTAACAGGCTGAAGTTAGAGCGTTCCTCGATGTTCACGAGCAAGAAGGAAGCCACGCTGGTGGTATCCATCTCGAAATGACAGGACAGAATGTGACAGAATGCATTGGAGGGTCCCGTACTGTGACCTATGATGACTTAAGCTCTCGCTACCACACACATTGCGACCCAAGGCTCAACGCGTCTCAGTCTCTTGAACTTGCTTTCATTGTTGCTGAACGTCTGAGGAAGAGAAGAAGAGGTAGTCAGGATTTGTCTTGAGTGCGCGGTTTTGCTTCATATTTTGAATTCCAAGAACTCTTTTCTGTTTGTTTTGTGAGTTGGTGTCCTAATGACTTTGTTAAACTCCTAAAATGAGTATCTAAGAGTAAACCTGCTTAGGCAATGTGTTTTTGTTCTTTTTAAGTAAACTTAATGTTATAAACTGTGTGAGTACTACTGTAAATTACATATTTGTGANCATTGACACGTGTCAGCATCTGGGTTTTTCCACTTTTTTTTTTCCTAAAAAATCAAATTTTGGTTTTTCTTTTTTCAAAAAATAGTAAAAAACCCAAAAAATCATTTAAAAAACAAAATAAAATTCTGATTTTTTAAAAAAATATTTTTATTAGTTTCTTACAACAAATAAGTGATTAAAACAAAATCAAATTCTGATTTTTTCAAAAAATATTTTTATTAGTTTCTTACAACAAATAAGTTTTTAAAAACAAAATAAAAT
>OVAF01002419.1:0-10530 GCA_900406245.1 Odontarrhena argentea | reverse complement strand
ACCTCAAACCATAACTGAAGAAGTTTCTAATATGGGACTTTTTGTTATTTCTAACAGGAATTTGGAAGTTAATCAATTCACAGGACCACTTCCTTTAAATCTAGGGAACTTAAGAAGCTTAAGAAAATTGTAAGATCCTATATTATATACTTTGTTCTATTATGTGTTGCTTCTACTTTTTTTTACTTAGTGATTTGGATTGTTACAGGATTCTCTCTTCAAACAACTTCACGGGTCGAATCCCCGAGTCTTTAAGCAATCTCAAGAACTTGACTGATTTGTAAGTACAAATACAATGAGGATTTCAGCAATGCTGTTTCTTTCGAATGATTCTAAAAGCTAGCTTCCTCTGTTTTTTTTTTTTTTTTTTTTTTTTTTTTTTCCNCTTTTTTTTTTTTTTTTTTTTTTTTTTTTGTAGCCGTATTGATGGAAACTCTCTATCTGGAAAGATACCTGACCTTATCGGAAACTGGACTCTACTCGAAAGGCTGTGAGTAATTTTCATTTCTTGGATTACTTCTTCTCAAGAACGCGGTAAGTGACACAGTTTTTTCATTTTTTTAGAGATCTTCAAGGTACATCAATGGAAGGTCCAATTCCATCTTCGATATCAAACTTGAAGAACTTGACTGAATTGTAAGTAAAGCAAAGAATTTAACAATACAGTATTTTTCTCGCATTCTCGTTCAAATTTTTATGCTTAAAGAAACCTCTCTTTCATCAGGAGGATAACCGATTTGAGAGGACCAGCTTTTCCTTTTCCCGACTTGGGAAATATGACAAATATGGTTCGATTGTAAGTACAACTTTGATTAGAACTTTACATTCTGTTTCATCAGACAATATTTAACAACTTGTTTGCTTTATTGACTTTACTAGAACACTAAGAAGTTGTATGATAAGGGATCGTATCCCCGAGTACATTGGCTCCATGAGTAAGATGAAGCAACTGTAAGTTAAAATCTCTATTGCTTAAAGTGCTAATTATGTGATAAAGATCTCATATTAAAGCATTTGTGTGTGCAGAGATTTAAGCTCAAACATGTTAACTGGTCGAATTCCAGACTCACTTGGGAGACTAGAAGACTATAATTATATGTAAGTTTCCAACATTAGATGATACTAATTAACTTGTTGTCATTCGAAAAACTGATTCTGATTATTTGATGCTTTAGGTTTCTGAGTAATAACTCATTAACAGGTCCAGTTCCTCGGTTTCTCCTAGAAAATAAACAAAGCATGTAAGCAAACTAGTAACTTCATGATTTCTGTATAAGACCGAAAGTTTTTCTCGGTATACCATATGTTTATCGAGTCATTTTCTTGATCTTTATTTCAGAGATCTGTCTTACAACAATTTCTCTGAGCCAACTCCTCAAAGCTGTAGCCAGCTTGATGTGTAAGCAACTTGTTAAGATTGTATTCTTTAATTTTCTATGTTTGTTTTTTTAATAAGCTTTATCGGTTTAAACTTTCAGGAACTTAATCTCAAGCTACCCGACAGTAACCGATAACTCGTGAGTCTCTTTATTAATACCCCTCCTTTCGGTTTCATAAAACCTGTAAAACCAATGAAAGAAATAACAACTCTTGTGTAGTGTTTCATGGTGCTTGAGGAAGGATCTTCCATGTCCCAAAAAAGCAGAACGTGAGTGTATATATACTTAAACATCTACACCTTTTAAACATTCAAGCTTAAAAAAAACACTATTGATTCGGGTTTGGTTTTCTCGCAGAGTCTTCTCTGTTCATCAACTGCGGAGGAAGAGGAATCACGGTTGGTAAAGACCATTATGAGGAAGACTTAAACACTAGAGGACCATCAACATTCTCTTCTGTTTCTGAAAGATGGGGGTACAGCAGTTCGGGAGGTTGGGTAGACGAGGGGAATGCTCTGTTTTTAACAGACGACAAATTTAAAATGATCAATGAATCGGTTCCCGAGTATTACAAGACAGCCCGTCTCGCTCCACAGTCACTTAAGTACTACGGACTGTGTATGATAAGAGGAAGTTACAAAGTTCAGCTCCATTTTGCGGAGATAATGTTCTCAAATGACCGGACTTATAATAGCTTAGGGAGACGACTATTCGACATTTATGTCCAAGTGAGTCACATTTCTTACAATCAAAGTTTCAGTTTTCTTGCATAAGTATGTTGAAGATTAAAACCGAATTCACTTGTGCAGGGGAATTTGTTGGAAAGGGACTTTAGTATAGCGGAAAGAGCAGGAGGAGTTGGTAAACCGTTGACAATACAAATCGATAATCTTCAAGTGAATGGAACTACGTTGGAGATTCATTTGAAGTGGACAGGGAAAGGTACAAAAATAATACCGAAACGCGGTGTTTATGGTCCTCTAATATCCGCCATAACCATTACACCAAGTGAGTTTTTCTAATCTTGAAAATTTGTTAAAAACCGGTTTCGGGGTGAGTGAATAATAGTTCCTTCTCTGTTTTGTAGATTTCAAGGTTAATACTAGTAAACCATTGTCGAATGGAGCTGTTGCGGGCATTGTGATTGCAGCCTGCGTGGCTGTAACGTTGATAGTACTTTTAATTCTCAGGCTTACAGGTTACTTAGGTTCAAAAGAAGTGGATGAAAATGGTAAGAGAACATTATTCTTTATTTCAAGAAATGCTCTTGTCATTTTCAAGATCTGATTGTTTCAAGTCTCACTTTTGTTTTATCAGAAGAGCTTAGGGGACTTGATTTGCAGACGGGGTCATTCACATTAAAACAAATCAAACGTGCCACGAATAACTTTGATCCTGAAAACAAGATTGGTGAAGGAGGATTTGGACCGGTTTATAAGGTAATGTTTGCTTTGGTTGTTTTTTCATATTCTTATGTTATGTGAGATTGGACTATAAGTACTCAGGGGTTTTGGTTATCAGGGTGTACTCTCTGATGGAATGACCATAGCGGTGAAGCAGCTTTCGTCAAAATCTAAGCAAGGAAACCGAGAGTTTGTGACTGAGATCGGGATGATATCTGCCTTGCAACATCCGAATCTTGTGAAGCTTTATGGTTGTTGCATTGAAGGAAAAGAGCTTTTGCTTGTGTATGAGTACTTAGAGAACAACAGTCTCGCTCGCGCACTCTTTGGTTAGTTTCTTTATCCATCTGAGAGAGGATAAGTCCGCGTCCTTGATCTAGCAACTAATCTCTCTTGTGGGTTATTTTTTGTTATAGGTTCAGAGAGACAAAGACTTCACTTAGATTGGCCAACAAGGAACAAGATATGCTTAGGAATTGCTAAAGGATTAGCTTATCTACACGAAGAATCGAGGCTGAAGATTGTTCACAGAGACATAAAAGCTACAAATGTACTTCTTGATCAGTCTCTGAATGCTAAGATCTCTGATTTTGGTCTAGCTAAACTCGACGAAGAAGAGAATACACATATCAGCACAAGGATTGCAGGAACAATGTGAGTTGTCATGACTTATATTTTCTCAAATTCATCGCTGTGGATTAACATGTTATTTCATTAATGCAGAGGTTACATGGCTCCTGAATATGCAATGAGAGGTTACTTAACAGACAAAGCGGATGTTTACAGCTTCGGTGTTGTCTGCTTAGAGATTGTTAGTGGAAAGAGTAACACAAACTACAGACCAAAAGAAGAGTTTGTTTACCTTCTTGATTGGGCTTTAGTGTTGCAAGAACAAGGAAATCTTCTAGAGCTCGTGGATCTAGATCTCGGTACAAACTTTTCGAAGAAAGAAGCCAAGAGAATGTTGAACATTGCTTTACTCTGCACAAACTCGTCTCCAACATTGAGACCACCAATGTCATCTGTTGTAAGTATGTTAGAAGGGAAATGCAAAGTTCAACCACCAATAGTGAAACGTGAAGCTGATCCAACTGGTGCTGCTGCAATGAGGTTTAAGGCTTTTGAGCTTTTATCACAGGACAGTAGCGAGTCACAAGCCTCCACGTTTCATAGAGATAAAGAGAACAAAAGCTCGTCGTCTATGGATGGTCCTTGGGTTGATTCTTCCAACTCTGTGCAGAGCAGAAATCCAAAACAAGAGGAAGAGGAAGACGAAGAAGAAGAAAGAGAACTATCAGAATCTTCCTCAAGGAAACTTTTAGATGATCTCAAGGAGGTGAAGATTGAGTAAAGTAGTGTACATCTTATAGATTCTTTTATTCAATCTTTATATACAACAGAAAGCACAACAGCTTTCACAACTTAGTAGCTATAGAATTCTTGAGATTTTGTTTTGTCAATGCCATTGTGAAATTCTGTGTTGGATTAATATGAGTTTGGTTTACTATATACAATTGTGGTATACTGAGAACAAAATAGTCTTCTCAGAACTCGATAGCATTGTTGAGCTGGATGGAGAAAGAAGGTTGAGCAACGCTTGCAAGAGGAGTATCAGCTCTAATAACTATTCCAGTTTGTCCGATGTTCCCATTCCACTTCGAACGACCAAACTGTGGATTTAGAGATATAACCGAAATGAGAGTCAACAACAACTTAAATGAGAATCGAAATGAGAACGGTCAGAGAAGAAACAAATGAAGAACAAATGGCTTACGGAAAAAGACGCAAATGCTGAAGGGTGTGCGGTAAATGCGCAGCCACATATCATATTGATGTTATCATTCAACGAGTGAACAAATTCGGTGTGCATCCCGGGATTGTTTCCACCAAATGTAGAGCACACGCTGTTGGTTCCGTGTTTGTTAGTAGCCAAAAAAGGAAATTTTATTCCAACGGAGAGAGTTGTTTTTACTTTACCTAAGTTGAATTGCTGGTTTCATCATGAGACCGGACTTACGCCAAGCCAAGGCCTGAGAAACACCTACTCCGAATGATTTGTCAGGCCAGTTTACCATTGGTGTGATTCTTGCTCCTTGTTTAGTCTGTTTTATCAGTCGAATAAACAGTTTTCAAGCTCTTGAAGATAGAAACTATGAGGCTGTGACTATACTTGACTGATAATTAGTAACCCACCTTGCAAGAGAAACTAAATCTCATATCGCCTGGATATTGACCCTGTGCTTGAAGAAGACCGCCACATAAAGGAACAAAGACGCTTGTTGTCAATCCTTCACCAGCTACATATGTTAATTGCCCATTCGGGAATTGCAAGTCTACAAATGACTGTCCCATGTGTGTAATTAGTTCCACTACGTAAGAATATAAAGGAAAACAAGCATAGTACGATTTCCAAAGTGAAGACACTTACGCAAGCTAAAGGATTGAGGCAAAGCATTGACATCATAAGCCACCTTCGATGCTTTGACCATACAGCTGGACAAAGCGAATGCATACCTTTCTGAAGAGATTACCTCATGAGTATTACCCGAGTCAGAATAAGGGACCAGAAGCGAATTAATAGTACACTCATTAGGAAAGAAGATGATAAGTTTGAGCTATAAGCATACCTTTCTATCATAACCATACCAGAGCAAGTGCTGCTTTGATAGATGAACAGGCAAAAGAAGAGTTGAATCACGCAGAAATAACAGTGGTCCAAGCTGGAGAAGAAAGAGAGACGAACTGTCATCTCTAGCAGTTGAACTTGAAGCAGAAGCTTCTACTCTCCAAAGATCTCCCCTGGCTGCTAATGAATGTTCCATAACACTTGTTCTACTTTGATAACTTGACGATATCTCAAAAGTTCCCTACAGTTCATAGTACAGAAACCGCAATATGTGAGCAAATATCACTCTTGGCAAGAACTCCACTTAAACTTTCACAAACATCAATACTTTCTTCCACATTCATATTTAACCAAAGCCTTACCGCAACTAAATTCTTTTCTCACAAGATCAGAATCAACAAGCATCTAAATTCCAAAACTCTGTATATGGTCATACTCAATCTCTAAGAAATTCTCCTAAATTCCACTCCAATCTAGACAATTTCAGCAGTTATATAAACAAACTAAGAACTTGAAAAACTACAAAACTAGAATCAACAAGTACCTTTGGTCTCCCAAGTAATCCAATATTCCTTAAATCAAATTCTGTAACTTTCTCCTCCAACACAGTACCAGTAACAGAACCTTCCTTTGCCTCTACATAACCCCTATGGCTCCTTGTAATAACTTCTCTCTCACTAGAAACAGACACATTCTCGTCATGTCGAAACGGTATAGGCAACCTTCTAAAGAACTGCTGAACCATCACATTCAATCCAGCTCCAAAATCAACACCAGCTTGACCAATCTTGTTCCCAATATCCAGAATAGCCAAAACACCATCCACAGGTCGGTCAATACCAAACCTAGAATCCCTAATTCCCCCAAAATGCTGACTAGAGAACTCGAGGTCAAATAGCTTCGATTTCTGATGATTCGGCCATGGAAATGAAGGTGGATTGATTTGAATCAAACCTGTAAATCCTTGAGCTAATCTATCAGCTAAGTCTTGTCCTTGTCTCTGAACCTCTTCCCAAGCTTCCAAAGATCTCTCCACAGACATTTTTTCTAAAAGGCTCAAATTTTTTGCAACTCCAATGAGAGTTAAAGGTAAGAACTTTGAGGTTTCAGTAGTATATAGCTCCAAATTGACGACAAGGGTTATACAGAAAGATGATAAAAGCCACAAAATTTATGAAATTCATAAAAAAAGATTGAGAATTTATGTGTTTTTAGATCTTGGAGATACCATGGAATTTAAGCCAGTGAACTTCAAAGAGAAGAAAGACGCACACGAATCAATCAAACACGTTTGACACTTTGATAGCAATGCATGTGGCTCTTGATGATAGGCTTGTTGTGTGTCAGGCGAGGGTTTATCTCTTCTTTTGAAATGGGCAATTTTTTGTCTCTTCTCTCGTACTTATCCAGAAAGTCTCTGACTCACACAGAGGTTTCTTCTTTCTATGAACAGAGTTAATACTAAAATTAACTAACTTCGGTCTAATGGTAAGATTATGGTCTATTCTATGATCTCCAACATTAAGTTGTTTTCTTTTGTCCCACATTGCTTATATTTGCAGTCAAGTAGTGTTTATATATAGCTGTGGTCTATTCTATGATCGTCACCTTGTTAAAATTGGAACCATACAGAGAAGATTAGCATGATCCCTATGCAAAGATCACACGCATTATTCGAGAATTGGTCCAAATTTATTTGCATAAGTTTTCTAACTCAATTTTTAGAAAAATTGTTCTTCAGCTTTCATTTTGCACAAATGAATTCTGAATATATCACTGTTAACAGTACAGTATTGTTTCTGTTATAGTATTTTGTGTTCTCCATGAACAAAGATGAGTCTAAAGCAGATTAGCTACGGCACAAACTCGAGTGTAACGGTCAAAAACCACTAAACCGGATCTCTAACCTTTAAGGTAGAAGTTAAAGATTATTTTGCAAATGCTCTCTACTAGACAGTCTTGGGTAAGATTAGATTATCCGAGAGGAGTACAGACAGTTCGGCTTAGGTTCTGAATCTCTGTCAGCAATCTTGACACTGAGTCTTGTACTTCTCGAGGAACTTGTAGCTTTGGGTGAGTCAAGTCCAGTGGATATAGTGTGATGACTTTCATTACGACAGACAAATGTAAGATCTTAGTCTTGCCATCCCATATGCTCTGGTTTGGAAACTTGCACTTCTCTTTTAACACGCATTTATCGCACACCTATTATGCAACAAAAGACTTGGTTAGGTGCGGTTGAGGGCAAGAAAAATGACACAAAGACAGTGTATTCGTGTTAATGTAAAAGCTTACATTGTTCTCTGGGATATGAAAAAACTTGCGCAATGTTTTAGCAGCGAATATTGTCCTTTTTTCCAAACTCGGACAACCAAAGAGCGCGACATTCTTCAGGTCACTACCCGATAACCACCTGCAAGTTAAATCTGAGGTTATGGACAGCCATGGAGGCAAATCAGTTTATAAAATCAGTATCAAAGTCCCTAGCTTCAACTATAACTAAGGGAGACTAAAACACTGCAGCGTTAAAGCAATCAAGACCATACAAGAGATTACTAAAACTCAACAGCAGAAAAAGAACTGCCATCTAAAGCATCCATGAATGTATATAGCCACTTCTCACGAACGTGCTAGCCTATGATCAAACCACACGAACTCAATTCATCAAAAACGATTCCACGAGAACTAGCACCAAATTCCAACCTATATTCCCCTAGACATGTTAACATATATTTCGACCTGAACATGCCAAAGTTTGTTCATCTTTGAGTCTTTGACCCATCAAAATGAACATTTCAACAAACATATCCTCCAAACAAAACACAGTAAAATGATCAAAACACACAAGTAAAGATTCTTACTTTGCTATCTCCTGATAATCTTGACCAAACCTTTCGGCCGAAAACTTAACAAATGTTCTCGAATACTCATCATCAAGACTCCCTAAATCCAAATTCTCTCCACTGATGAAATTAGCCTTGTTCAAATACCCATGCTTATGTAAAAGCTTCACAAACGAAACCATCTCCAAAGGAAGCTCTTTATAAACCCTTACCAATTCATCCTCCTCACACAAAGTGTTACGATTACGTCTTTTCTCTGTTTGCTCTGTTTTCACAACTATCTTCTTCCTCAAAGGTTCTGATTTCTTCAATTCTATGATCTTCAACTCCAATTCCAAAAGCTTCTTCTTCAATTCATTTCCTTCTTCTTTTACTACTTCGATTTCGTTTGGTTCTGTTTTAGGTCTCAATCCTGCGACTTCTTCGAAGAAAAAAGAGAGTGGCTTCTTGCGAGCTTCCGTTGATGAAGAAGTTAGGGTTCTTGAGAGAAACTGACGATTCAGGAGAGTTTTGAAAAAGGTTTGATTTTGGAGGATTGGTTTAAGCAGAATCGACATGGGTTTTAAAAGGGTGAGCTTGAGATATTAAAAAGATGGGAAATTTGGAAGATTTTAGTGATTTAAGACAGCCATTGAAGCACCTGGAGACGCCGAAGGGTTTAAGACTGAAATGTGGGGAGAAGACACGATTTACTAACCAAACCGGTATCGGTTCAATAATTTTTGTAATTTTGTACCGGAAACTGGTTAACAAAATACATTAGTTGATTACCTCGGTCAAATTTGTAAGGTGGATGGCAACGGATGTTTTTGCAAAAATCATCTTTTGTGTTAATTAGGGAAAAAAAAATTGGATCATTTCTCGTTTATTGCTTGTTATCCTTGGACAATGGTTGACAACTTGTTGGAAAATTTCTCTCTCTAAAAATTTTGCTCTGACCTCTATCTAAACTTCGATCATCGTCCGTTCTCCGGTGCCGGTTACACGGTGCCGGAGTTTTTTGTTTTTTGGTGTAAATATTATCCGCTTCTTGCGGTGTCTTCTCCGGTGTCTTCGATCCGGCTTCTGCTTCCGTTCATCGGAATTTTTCTGTTTCTTTTTTCTTTTAAGTTCTCGTCCCGATCGCTCTTTACTCTTCTTCGTTCTCTGATTTTCTTCAAAGTCTAGCTTTAAATTTCAATTTCTTGAGGAATTAACATCTTTGTTGGTTTTAGGGTTTGTTTCCCATTCAAGCTCTGAACAAATAAATTTGTGTTCAGGCACCAATAAAGCCTCCTCGGAATTGGATTTATGGTTTTTCTCTGAAGCTAACCTTCACTTTATGCAGGGAACTTGATGTTTATTAGAGCGATCTTGGGTCCAATTCTCTCCTCTGGCCTTGAAAATGAATGGATTGTTTTGAAGTTTCTCTGAGTTTTAATCAACGAAACAATCCATACAAAGCTCACCCGGTGTTGATGTTAAAGTCCGATCTGACGATGTTGTCTGCCGGCGTGAAGAAGCTGATTCTTCAAGCGCTTTCCAGAGGGTCTTTAATTTCACACGTGTCATCTTCTGTATGATTTTGACTTTGAGCTGTATTTTATCTTCTGGACTTCTTACGAGATGTAATTGGGCCTTTTATAATCAAAATGTTGGTCGACAAAAAAAAAAATCCTTGGACATGGACCATGCTAATCTTCTCTGTTATCGTTCCAATTTTTTCAAGGAGACAATCATAGTATTGACCACAACTACATATGAACACTCGTTTCACTGCAAATATAAGCAATGTGGGACAAAAGAAAATTTAGGAAGAACAAAACGTCTATGTGTTGGACTTGACGTCCATCTTCATAGGCCCATACAGTTATATAAAGAACCAAAATTTAATTTTCAGTTTTTCTTAGACAGAAGCTAACGTATTTTATATTTCAAAATTTCAAGATATTTTACTAGCTTGTTGGACGAAAAGCATTTAATGTGTTTCAACTTTTCCAAAATAAGAAAAATCTTGGAAATCTTTAAATCACATGGATCAACACAGCTTTTTCATTTGTTTGTATCACATGTATCAAACTGTTTTCTTCTGATCATGCAAATGATAATTTACAAAATCAAAAAATAATATTTAAAAATGTATATTCTCTTTTATCTGTCCAGTGATAATTATGTTATATTATTTATTTTATAATAATAATAAAAAAAATTATTCTGCGGCCAATGCCACTGAACCATGTCTCTTCACGTTAGCTGCACCTGCACTACGTATTGTATCCTACTCACCGTGCCGTTTTCAT
>OVAF01002418.1:0-15939 GCA_900406245.1 Odontarrhena argentea | reverse complement strand
TGGCAGCCTCTCGTAGCTAGTTCAGAAAGGTAACCCTTCTATATTATAAAGATATTGGATTCTTTGGAGGAGCATGATGAATAGCAGTGATCATCTATTAAAAAAGTTCCATACATGATTGGGACAAAGCTTTCAATTTATTATAGAGAAGCAACTTTAGAAAGTTGAGCAGCTATATGGATTTCCAATTTGGCCAAAATGAATATGTGATATTCGTAATTCCACCGACAGGACAGTCAAATTATAATGAGGTAAAGATATCGATATTGATCTCACTTATGATGAAAAAACTATAAAAAACATGTCAATTGTTACTACAAATATAGTTGGAAAATAGTCCCAAAACGAGACATGTACGACCATTTTGTAACCACAAAATACAGTCCTATTCCTATTATCGAATTTTATTTTAGTCGTAAAATGATTGGAAATTTACGGCAAAAATGCGATTACAAAAATAATGGTATATTTGCAACTAATTATAATACGAAAAAAAAAGAATTGCATATGTAACTCGACTAAGGGTTTTAGTCGGTCTATTGTCATTTATGGTAGTAGCAATTTGGTCGTATTTTGTTTGTGACTACAATGAGACTGTCATTACAGTCGTAAAAAGGAATTGTATATTTGTGACTAAATACCGACCACAATTATTGTGATAATTACATTGTAGTTGCATTGTTTACGATTGATTTGCAACTACATCGTATTGTTTTTGGGACTAAAATGTGCCAACATGTAGTAGTTTTTTTTGTAATTATTTCACAATAAGAATTTGTTGCATATTAAAAATATTTTGAATTGAATTAGTAATATCATAATTTAGAAGATAGATATAGCTTGAAAAGTATAGATATTAACTTACATAAACTCATACAAAGTTTTGGTCAAATATATATATATATATATATATAAAACATTGCACAAACATTAACCCAAGTCTATTGGGTTGAGATTGATGGTGTTGATGGATCTCGGTTTTGTTGCTTTCCATCCATGGAAGCAAATTCGGATTCTTCTCTTCGAGATAAGTAAGCAATATCTCCATGTCCTTTTTGTTCTGAACACTTTCGTCTTCTCGTCGAGCTAACTCTTCAACGACGCATCTGCACCAAGACAGGAGAGTCTCTCCTTCAAATTCCTCTAGTAAGCTTCGCATTTGAATCGACGTAACTTCCATTGTGTCATGTATGGGTCCTTAAGAAAACCTCTTTAATAGAGACTGGTCTCTTAAACATGGTAAGAGAGTGAAACAAAGAGCAAAAAAATATGTAACATATAGAGAAAACACACTATAATCATCGAACAGATTCACTAGTAAAAAATAAATTATTAGTGTCATTTTTTTTAACATCATTTCTTGAAAATAATGTTAAGAAATTTTTTATCATTTAATATGCATCAATTATTAGAAATGATGTCAAAATATAATTATAATAAAGTGGTATTTTTCACAATTTCTCTTGTAATATGCATCAACATTTGTGAAAATGATGCTAATATTTATAGTGTCATTTAATTAAGAAAATGAAGCTAATATTTTTTAGTCTCAAAGAATTTAATATTATTTCTTTCAATAATACTATAATTTTAAGATCACTTAAAAACTGATTTAACTTAAAAAATAACTGACACTAAAACTATTCAAACGAAAAATAGTTAATAAAACATACCATATCGCTATGAATTGGTTAAAACGACCTCATGCTACCTACATGTTTGTGTGGACCATGCCCTTCCCGATCAAAGTTATGAGAGTTGGATTAGGACTAAGATAACAACATTAAAATAATCTAGAGTTTACTGAGATCTTGGTTCAAATGACACTTAGAATGGATAATTTATTAAAGACGGGGTCATATTTTGAAGGATATACGGATTTCAATCTAACATATATTATGTTCTTTGATTCGCAAGTGAAGGAGCATAGTGAATAACAACGTCTGTTAATCTCTTTGTTAAGAAAGGTAACGTCATGTTCATTTTGATCTGCTCAAAGAAAGTTGATTATTTAAAAAATAGTCAACAAAAGTTCATGATTTAAATTATGGCTAAGGATAAAATTAATTGTTTTAAATGGTCTAAATCTGAAAATTCGTGATTTTTTTGACATTTTTCCCCTTTATTTTACGCATATAATGCTAATTAGTACGTACATCACACAATTTCGGCATTGCTAGTCGGTGTGAGGAAGAACGACGACTAATGTAGTAATGTGTAATAATGAACATTAGTTTTTTATGAGAAACGACATTACTACTGTGTATCCTATAGTACATTTCAAATTAAATACCATAGAGAGTGAGGCATAATTATAACCTTCTAGGAAATTTATATTAGAGAGTTCAAGAAACCCACATGGCAACCATGCAAGCGTTTGATTTGTAATTATGAGTCGCACCAAATAAATATCTCGTCCTTCGCTATGATTCTACTCAAATGCTACTTTTATAGAGTTCTAGTCTTCTAGACAGGTGATCTAATAATAATAATTGATAGAGATACGATTTTGTATCTTTACGTGAACCCGTACTTAAACAATATCTTTTGTTTTATTTTCTTGTAGCAATTTTCGGAAAAACAGAAAGAAAAAAAAAGAAAAATTCACACTGAAGAATTCAAAACAAGTGCTATAGCATTTCTAACTCATTGTTCAACATTCTACTCAAATTGGGGTAAAATTAAAATAGAACGACTTCTTCTCTAATCTACTTCACTTAGGTCCCAACCAAGCCTATTTTGTACCCACTGATGAATTTTAGGAAACGTCGAGAATTAACCAAGTGAACTTCTTAGTTCCTCTCCACGTGAACTTGTTGCCTGAATTAGCAAGATCCATCATACAACAACATTCTAACATAGTTTCGGAAGCTCTAAAGAAGCTAACTGTCCTTGTCAAGCCTTCCGATTTCTCTCTCATGAGATAAAAATCTCATTAAAATCACCAATCATAGGCGGTAACTAGTGGTGGCCAAGAATACATTATAGAGTTGATGATTCCCACCAAGAATTTGATCGCCGGGTCAGGTTTGGAGGGAGATCTTTCATATTTTTCGAGATCCATCCTACAATATGGGGTCAAAAAGTCAAAAATTGAGACCAAGCAAGCTAAACATGTGTTTGCGACCCATTTAAAAAATATATATATTGAGCCACATTTTTCGGAATATTTCTTTAGCATATGGGTATAGGTGTTATATTTTGTTTGTCTACCGGTCTTTTTTGTCTTTTTAGATTGCGGCCTTATAAATCTCAGGGCCGGCTCTGCCACAACTCACTTCGTTTTATGCCAATCGAAAAGAGCCTTAGAAATATCTTACCTTATTAATTATAATAGATAAACTTACATTACACAACAACATAAAAGATTTATGGAAACAAAATATTAATTTTCAAGATCCTTTGCTACAAATCTTTTTTTTTTTTTTTTTTGTAATATGTTTGAAGTATAAAAATTAAAATTATTTTTAAGAGCTCCAAAATACAATATTGAGTAGAATTCATCCAAAATTAATTAATTAAAAATGGTTAGAGAGGAGTTCAAAAATGCTCTTAGACAATAATCCATCACATTAAAACCTTTCAGATTAAGTAGGTATCTACTTAATCCAAGTCCAAAATAAGGTATTACCACAAAATAGTGTATAATTTTGTTGAAGTTTTTAAGTAGACATGAAAATGTTAGGGTCAAAAGTTATCTTGTGAGAGTTTTTGTCTTTATGTGAAAAGATATGATGATTTGTTTGGTCACGTTGAAACCAAAAACACCCCTCAAAAGGGGAGATAAAATCTAAATTTATGAAAGAAAAATTTACCATCCAAAGATACGCCTTACAACAAGATACACAAACGTGAGATATGAAGACAAGATAGTATTTGGTCTACCTGAGAATCTTACGCACGTTTTGACCTCATCACTTTCCGTCACATTTAGTACAAATACTCGGAAAAAAAAGAAAAGCCAAAACATTTGCATTTTCCTTATTCTTTAACAAAAAGGGGAATGCTTATCAATTAAAGAAAATAAAAAAACATCAATATCAAATTATCAATACATATATTATTTTGGTTAAAGGCATAACCGTGCTTAAATAACCCGCTTATTACACTAACCAAAGTTATGATATATATATCCAACAGACCCAACACTGCAACACATATAACAAAACTTTCTCTCTTCTTCGGTTTTTGTTTCAGAAAAAAAAAGAAAAACAAAAAACAAACCCAACCCTGGTTACGCACAAACCAAGAATATATAAAATCCAACGAATATCAAAAGATGATCTTTGAGTTTCAATGGAAGAAAAAAACAAAAAGAAGAATATATGTCTTTTTTTTATTATTTCTCTTTGTGTCCCTTTTTCAAGAGCTATGAGGATGCTCTATCACTTGCTTTTTCCCCTTCAGTAGTAGTCGCCGAAGACACATAGCTGACGGCAAGAGACGTACTCTCATCAGCCGGAGGAGGAGGCGGCGGAGGCGGAGGAGGAGGAGTGGAAGCAGCAATGGTTTGGAAATGTTGCTTACAGTTATGACAAGTGATTTGCATCATTGTTGCACTAATCCTCCTACTTGCTTCTTCTCTAAAAAGCTGAGCCTTGTGTAGCTCAGCTTTCGCGTGTTGTCTTATTCTCTTAGCTTCAGAAAACTCCATCTCCGCAATCTCGATCTGCCTCTTTGCTTCCTCTCTTTGTCCCATTACTAAGCTTGTCTCTCCCTTCTCGTAGCGTGACACTGTTGTCTCCATCCCTATCGACAGACTTAGGCTGGTCTCGTCAGCATTGTTCCTCGAGGGAAGTAGCTGAAGCTCGATGCTACTACCATTAGTAGCACAAGAAGATCCCAAAGGGTATAGCGAATCGGACGGTGGGGATTTTCTTAGTAAAGGATGCCCTGGATATATAGGTCCAATGGAGAGGTCCGAGGCGGAGGCGGCAGCAGCAGCAGCGGTTGTAGCGTTTGCGATTTGTAAACGCTGGTTTGAAGGTTGAGATCGGCGCATGGTGCAATTGTCTTGGTGTTCTATGAAACTCTCCACTCTGAATCAACAAGAGTATATTTAGTTTAAAGAGAATATATAAAGTTAATTAAGTTAGTGGAGTTAGGTATATAGTTTTGGATTTAATATATCATGAGTATGGGATGTAATTAGAGTTCGAGTTTTGTTATGGTATATACTATATACTTAAAACAAAGTGTGATAATGAAATCTGTTATGGGGTCAACGTGAGTTTAACTAAAAATTAAAAATTATTTCAGACACAACAGTCCAACTAAACCTCAACTTCCTTACTAGTAAGCTTGTTACAAGATCTGTGTCATGTACACGCCATACTAGAAAAATAAAACATTCTTTGATTTAAGGATTCCGATAGACATGTCTCCAAACTATATAATATATCCAAACTATATAATATAAAAAATAAATAGCTAGGGTTTGTTTGTTGATATATGTTTAAGCAAGAACAAGAAGGTCTTGTGTGTAGTATTAGTTAGAATTAGGGTTTGGTAAGAGAAGGAACCTGGAGAAAACACGGCCACAATCGCAGGAATGGCCACGAGTGCCACAGGTCTTGAGATGAGCTTTGTAATCAGATTGAACAGCGTAGCCTTTGGAGCATCTCTCGCAGATCCACTGCTTGTGGTTACTGTGTTTCCTTCTGAAGTGTTTCTTGATTCCGACGAGATCTCCGAGGGCGTGGCAAGGGTTGTGGTGGAGGCAAGTTGGTTCCGGGCAGACGTAGACTCTCTTCCTAACTTCCTCGTTGTTCTCTCTCTTGAGAAGCTTCCATGGAACTTTATGCCTTCTTCTATGCATCTGTAGATTCTGGTCTCTCTGGAACCCTTGGTTACAGATCTCACATACGTACCGGTCCGACTCTAGTAACGTTCTTGGAGATAAAGACACCACTTCCGCCTCCGGATCTGTCCCCAACAAAACTTAAATAATTACATGATTCGTATCGGAAAATGAATAAAACCAAAATACATGGTGTCCAGCTTAATGCATATTATTGTTGTTGATAAAAAAAAATATACCTGGTGTCCCGGCGGGTCTTCGTTTCCTTTTCTGTGTCACGGCGGGTCCATTACCGTCGGGGAGAAGATCGGAGGACGATGAAGACGGAGGATGATGGTTGATGTTATTGCTTCTCTCGTAATCTATCATCAGATGAGGCTTTTTGTTTTTGTTTTATATCCAAACACAGTGTGGTTTATAGGTAGAAGAGGGTACTATGACTAACTAAAAATAAGAACAAAATTGAAGAATCTTTTTGTTTTTCATGTGGAGAAAGAAAGAAGGAGAGATTGTTTTTTGTTTCCTTATTTACATCTTTACTAATACAAGATGAGTTAAGAGAGAGAAACAAAAGGCTGAAATCATCTTTTTATTTTTTTTTTCACTCTACAAGCTTTTTTCTATTTCCCTTTATGATAAAAATAATAATTCAACTTTTTGTTAATTGTTTCATTGACCTCTCACCTTATAGATGGAGGTAGAAGAGAAGAGCATTTGTATGGTCTTTGGTGCTTCAATCTTCTTCAGAGTAGTTATGAACCTCTCTTTCTCTCTCTTCTCTATCTGTACACTGTTTAACAATATATATGCAGAGAGGTGTTTATACATATAAAGTGAGTGGGACAAGGAGCTTGGAGCCCACCTTTAGCATCTCGACAAGAAACAAAAAAACATCCCCTTTCACAACCAAACTCATTATTATTATTTCTTTCATACAATATTAACTCCATCGGATTGAGTTAGTCTTGAATCAAGAACGTTGCTCTATAGTTTTTCGATGCATTAAGCGGGCTCAAACACAAACCCTAGACTCGGATCGATCTATTTGATCGAATTATCTCAAACACGGGAAGAAAATATAGATCTGGAATATGTTCTAAAGAATGTTCTTTATATAAAAAACACGTCTATAAAGTGTGTTGTAGGTTAAATATGTGTATTAAAGTCCACCATCTCATAGAAGTAAATACAATTTTTTTTGTAAAAAGTTTATTTTTCACTGAAAAGAAGAAAAGAGAAACAAAAAGAAGAAGATACTTTAATAGGAAGAGAAAAGAGAGGGTTGAGTTGGAAAGAATGGGTGGGAGGATGGGGGGAGATGGATTCTCATCACATGCAATGCTTTTAAAGTTGGATATATCTATCCTTCACTATCACATTCTTGCTTAGGATATAATAATAATAATCAACTTTTGTTTTTATTTATGTACTAATTTACTATTTTCCAAAACATTTAAGCATAAGTATCCTTTAAGTTCTTTCACACATATTAAACAAATTTTTCATTTTTTTTTTTTTGTTCTTACTAATACTTTTATCTTTCTAATTAATCAACAAAAATACTATGGAACTTTGTTTATAAAATATCTATTCAAAGTATATATCAGTAGCTTTTTAAAACAAAAATCTCAACACTTTTTTTATTTTACTAGAAAAAGTAAATTTATTTGACTATATCAAATTATTAACACTTCAAATAATAGCATGTGAGATTGATACATACAATACATACCTCCTACTTAACTCAGTGGTTAGAGTATTCAGAAAAAGATTACATAAAATTTAATATTATTCCATTTCATTCGGCCAAGACTTAAATTACTCGTAATAATCTAAGCATATAAAAAAATCACATAACATAATTAACTAGGGAAAGGTCCGCGCCTTGCGCGGATTTGAAATATATTGGAAAAATATATATTGTACTAATATATATATATATATATATATTGATATATGTTGAAACACTTTTATAGCTTGATGAAAATGTGTTGTTCATTGATTATTTGATTGATAAGTAAAATGCAATTTTCATAAGTAGTTGAGCAATGTTTTTTATATGCATCCGATAATGTTTTGGGAGAATTTCAAAGTTCCATTATTTTGTACACTTTTAAAATATACTATTGGAAGGAAGTAATTTTTAAAATGTATAATTTTTTAATTATAAACTATTTGTAGGGTTTTAGGGTTTAATATCTAAGGTTGAGGGTACATAATTTTTTATTTATTTATCACCTGTTTGAAATATATGCATGTATCATTTGATGAGTCCGAAAATGTTTTGAGGGAATTTCCAAGTTCCATTTTTTGTACACTCTTGAATACAGAGAGATGGACCAAGCCCAGTTACACGAGAAGGGGTGAACCCAATACAGAAGAAGACAACAATAAAACGCATCAAACTGGGCTCGAACCCAGACAGTGTCACAGTGACGACACTAGCACAAACCACTAGGCCACAAGTCCCGGATCTAGTAATATGAATCTTCACGAATACTTACACACCAATAAATCTTCACAAATACAAAAGAAAGTTGTTGTTATCATTTTTGATAAACCAATTGAAGTTGTTGAATTTCAGCCCATATTTTATCTGTTTTCTCACAATTTTCAGAATCATCTCTTATTTATGGAGTTGAATAATCGTACCCCTTTTTTTATTATTACATTATATAATACTTCCTCAGTCTCATATTAGATGATATTTTTCGGAGTTTGTTTTTCTCCAATAATTAGATGAGGTTATGGGTTTTCACTTTTCAATGTAAAAAAATATGCACTTTTATTTTATATAGTTATTAGTATTCTGCAGATTGATCTACTATTTGTTGTAATGTATTTCAATAAATATTTAATGATATTTTTATCTGAATTTTTTAAAAATTGATAGCATTCTTAATATGTATGGTAAAACTTAAAACTTCATCTAAAATAAGACAGGGAGAGTATAATTAGCTCGAAGTTAAAGTATTTCACAAGGTTGGGTGATATAAATGTGATTATGGAAAGGCAAAGATTTGAGGGGTGAGATTAGATGCGAGATTCGTTTTAGAAAAGAGGTAGTACGAATAAAGAAGGGGAGTACAAGAAAACAAACAAAAAAAGAGAATTAATTAATTAGGTTAATTAAGGAAGAGAATAGTGATGACAACATGGGAGTTGGACCCTTTGGCTTTTTGCTTTCCAAGCAGTAATGATGAAGATGTGAATTTTCTATTGACAACGCATAAAGACTAATTTAAATATAAGAGTTATCAATTTTTTTGTATAATAATTATGGAGAGAAAAAGTGACTTTGTCTCTATGTCATAATCTTCATAGAAAGCATTGCCAAATCTTATGGCCACATGGACGGTGTAAGCCTTTACCCTACTCGCTACTCTCTCTACTTGCCTTTGCATTTTTCATCATTATTATTACATCTTGTAAATGTAGCTTTTGTGTAAATTGTCATCATTATGATTGTTCATTGTACATAAATTAGGCTGAGTCTATTAATGCTCACGGATCTATACATATACGAACATGAACCCTACTTCTATTTTCCTTGTCTAGGTATTAGAATGACTTGTGATGGTAAGTTGCAACTGGTTACAACTTGCAATAAACTGGTACTTAACTAGTTTTTTTTTTTCTTTTTTTTTTTTGTCTTTTTTATCAAGAAGTGATTAATTCTAGTAATTTTTAAGGTGAATATAGTCGTGGGATAGTCTATTCACTAGATTTTTTAATTGGTCTTAAACGTAGTACTATTGTTACTAATCAAGTGGAAAAAATTAGATAATTATGTATAAGAGGGGAATCGATCATTTGCCTATACCCAAATGACAATTTCTTTTTTTTCCGCGAGACCTACAAATCCACCACCACCACTTGGATAAATCAACACTGGTCTACTGATTTGGTTGTATCATTTTTTTTTCTTTTTCTTCTCCAACAAGTCCATTTTAAAAACTCATTCACTAATCGCTACCGAACAATATTTAGTTGTTGTTTCTAAAGAATAATATTTCAAAATATGCTTTAATGTTGGTTTTTCTTTCAAAAAAAGTATTCTACCACTTTTATATATATGTATAATAGTATATAAACTACGAAGTAATAAAAAATATCTAAGTTTTAGAATGCTTTATTTGTCTTTTCTAATAAATTTTACAATTAAATTAGAAACTATTTAAAATAAGGTTTATTCCATAAGTGTTGACAAAAAATAGAGAGAAAGAGAACCTCACAGGCACCACTCCCGAAGTAACTTTAGCCGAAGGTGACCACTGTCGCCGGAGGCTTCGCGTCACCAGCATGACCATCACACCCTCTCTGGTCACCCACTCCCCTCTGCTGCCGTCGCGAACTTCCACCCACCGCTGCTGGTCACCGGTTGAACCCCACACCACCATGTCTCCTCTTCCCGCGGCGTGCACTTCCTGCCATCTCTACGGCAACGCCCGCGGCTCCACAACCTCAGCAAGTCTCCACAAGTTCAGCACAGGCTCCATGACTTCAACATGTTACATCAGATCGGAACCACCGGAGCCGCGGACCCACCGGATCTGACGGTGGAGGGACCTTTCGTGAACCATCTTGCTCAACCTGTCCCGATCTGTAATCTCTCCTTTACCATCGCCTCCAAGCCGCAGCTTCAACCACCANCCCCCATCAGGGACGGACAAATCCCCTAACCCCCAACCCCCCCCCCCCAACCCTCCATCTGATTCCTCCTCTCCAAAACAGCTCACACCACCCCTTTTCACTAGTCTCGTCTGTCTGAACTTCACGCGTTTCACAGTGCCCCCACCACATTTAGCCCGGACCACCGTCGGCTTCCCGGTTGTCAAACAACTCGACCTCCGGCGAGAAGATCTCGCTACGGTAACTGGGTTCATGCTTTGGCTTTAGGTGAGTCTTTGGTATACATGGTCTTGGGGCTCTGGTCAACTTCATCAGAGGAAATGATATGCAGTATAAGGAATTCGCTGGTTGCTTCTCCGTCCGTCGACAATTTCCTTACTCCGGCGAGAGTGACGGCTGAAAACCCTAATCACGGTACAATCACCTTGCAATGGGCCTCAAGTGACGCGGGGAGGCTACTTGCCCGATAAACCTCCGGCATCTACAGTCTACCAGCAACCTTAGCGGCGGCGTTTCTCTTCAGGAGAATGACAAGGGGAGAAACCCTAATTTCGCTGGGCTTTGGGCTTGCTTGCCTTTGGGCCTTAGTAATCTTTTGGGCCTTAGTCATCTTCTGGATCTGCTTCTTCTTCACATATGCCTCAGGCCCACCAAACTTAACAAGCTTCCTCAGCCCATTCAGCAATTTTATAAAAATCATTTGGCAATTAAAACATGCTTAAACGCTGATGAATCTACAACTATCAACGTTCTCATAATCAACAACCTCTTCTTTGTGGAGAGAGATGCCACATCAAGCTTCTTCTTTGTGAAGAACTTTTCTAAAAGCTCAGCCATGAAGGCACTACGAGCTCTCAACTTCGTTCATCCACTTGTAATAGTCGGAGAACTTCCTCTTTCAAAAGAGCGTCGGTTATTATCTATGATTGTCACCATTTTATCTTACTTGTCTTCTAGTTTGTTCTTCTACGTTTGGATTGTAAGCACTTTTTAGGTTTTAATATAAGAATCGGTTTGATCAAAAAAAAAAAAAAAAGGTTTATTACATATACAGTGTCTACCTTGGTTATATGGCTGCTAATCATGTGTAAAGTGTATAGTTCTGCTGGTAAATAAGTGTGCCCAAGAGATCACCTATTTGAGCCTTTCAAAATTAACTCCTTAGGTTTTAATATAAGAATCGGTTTGATCAAAAAAAAAAAAAAAAGGTTTATTACATATACAGTGTCTACCTTGGTTATATGGCTGCTAATCATGTGTAAAGTGTATAGCTCTGCTGGTAAATAAGTGTGCCCAAGAGATCACCTATTTGAGCCTTTCAAAATTAATTTTTTTTTTTTTTTTTTTTTTTTGACAACTAGTTATATTAAAAGTGAAACGAAGACAATACAACGGATACAACACAGAAGCCGGCGGACAACGAGTGTCACCGGAAACTTAAGCCGGTCATACAAGGGGTAAGCCGGAGACAATACAAGAGAAACAAAGACATCACCAGAAACAAAATGATCCTAAAACAAGCAAAAGAAAAAACCCAAAGCCTAATCAAAACTCTAAAGCGAATCTTGTGAGCAAACCTCCATGAAAAGCTGTCGAAACTTAAGATCTAAACAACAGAGAAGACCTTTGATTGTGAATAAGACTACCTTACCGTAAAGAGCAGGGCTTGAATTTCCAGAGGAGAGAATCCACTAGAAGAGCTGGGGATTTAAGAACCCGATTGTAGCAAGAGACAAACCCGAGGAAGACCAGATCTCGTCCCTATCTGAGCGTAGAGACAGAAAGCGTCTAAGAACTCCACCAGACCGGCGTGGCTTGGAAGTGACAGACCCGTGAACGAAACCAGAGGAGAGAGGAGGCGATCGAAACATGCACACAAGAGACTAAAGGAATTGAGTTAGACAAGGATTAAAACTTTCGCTGGACGGATGTTTCGAATCCGAGAAGGAGAAAGAGATAGATCGGGCGGATATGGCTCATCGGATGAACCGAAACGAAAACCAAAAGATCAAAAAACGTAAAAGGGGAAAGAGGCAAGAGGAAATCTGAAGATCTCCTCCACCAAATACCCTTAAACGAAAGAACTAATCGAACCCCGATCCAATGAACCGACTTCAAACTAGAGACCCAAACGAAACAAATAAAAAAAAGAAAACAACAGATCTGACCGGTGTCAACGGCAAGAACCACGGGACACCGGTCAGAAAACCACATGCAAATAGGTAAAAGCAAGAACTAGAGAGAAGGGAGAGCAAACGAGAGGAGAGGAAAATGGTGACCCAAACCCGAATTCTATCTTACTTATAAGATTTTTATATAGTTTTTTTAAAAATTAACTCTTTTAAATTGTATTCTTATCGCCTAAACCTTTATTTTTTGGTAAATGAATCTCGTCAGTCTTATTGTAGTCATTAGTAGGCCATTTTTTCTTTTACATGTGGCCAATAAAAATTCAAAGGCCGGCTCTACCGGCTCTAGAGCCATGTAATGATTTGTTGCGTTTGTAAGTTTTTCATGTATATGATGGAGACTAGAGAATGTTTTATACCCTCAATATGTATTTTGACAAGTTTAAGGGAAATATCAGTTACTAATAACATAGTATAAATTACGTATGACTAAAAGTCCATTATTCTATTTTGTACAATAAAAATTGTTGTAGGTAATGCTTATATGTTCGAACCTTCCCGAAAAAGTCAAAATCCCTAAAATCTCTCTCAAAATCGCCTCTCCCCCTCCTTGGCCGCTGAATCACTTTTTCTGCTCCGGCCGGTGTGTAGCGGCTATTTTAGCGCTGACGCCGGCCTTCTTTCCTTCTTTGGCTTTCCTTTTCCTCTTCTTATAGTTTCGTCTTTGTTTTAAGGCCTTGAAGCTCGCTGGGTTTGATGAAGGGGATTTGATTGTGGTTGAGTCGCTCAGATCTTGTTGTTCGTGGCTCTTTGATGTGGAGGCGCGGGTTTGTCTTGAAGAAGTTTCTTCTGTATTGTGGCCGCCTTATCCTCAAAGATCTAGATCTTGATCTAGTTTCTTCCGATCCCGTTGTTCTCAGATTCATTCTTTCGAGGTTCGTTGGTGTTTTATTAGCTTGTCCTTGGTTGAGTCTTGTGTAAGTTTGTGTGGAGTTCTTTTATGGTCTCAAAGGCGTGAGTTGTTTCCGAAGTTCTAGGTTTGGTTATTTCTCTCTTTGCTTTGGGATTCCAGAAGCCAAGGAGTGGTCTCGTCTGGTTTTCAGGTTGAGTTTGATCCTCTTGTCTTCTTGTGGCTACGATTCTCTAGTGTGCTTTTAGGCCTGATAACCGGCTATTTGAAGCTCTCTTTTCATCAGCAGTAAATAGAGAAGCTGGTGTTGTTTCAATCTCCGAGCTCATTAAGCAAAGAGGTCTGGTGAACTGCTTTTCCTAGTTCTTGGGTTTTGACTTTTTCCTTTTGAGGGTTGGTTAAGTTGTGTTTCTCTGTTCCGTTTTCGTTTGTGGTCCTATTTTGCTGGTTTAGTTAGCGTCTCATCTGGTAATTTAGTGGTTGTTCTTTTGGTTTGTCTTTGTTTCCGTCGTTGTTCCACCAAAATTCCCTCGTTTGGGCTGTCCGTGTACCACAAAGCTTCCCTCGTTTGGGCTTTCGATTCCGGGGTGTCTACTTGAACCGCCGGCTTTGTATGTTATCAAGTTAATAATAAAATGTTTAGATGAAAAAAAAAAAAAAGGTAATGCTTATATGTTTTATATGGCAGGACTAAAATATTATATCATTAAATTTCAAAATTATTTAAAGTTTTTAAGATTTAAATATAATCGATTTATAACATACAATAAAATAACCTATGAACAGTAAAATATAAAATCGATGTATAGATTGTACGTCTTCAAAACTTTAATTAAGAATAACTATTCTTTCAGACTAAAAAAATAAAAAACGATTCTAAAATAATGGAAATGTTATAAGTATTACTCTTTAATGATTCAGTATCAATGTCCATTCATTTTGGACAAACAATATTTATTGTTGCCGACTTCTGTAATTAGTTAACGGTGTTTTGATTAGCAGTGTTGGTGGAAATATGGGATTGATGCTTGTACAACATTGCGGATTTTTTTTTTTTTTTTTTAACACCATTGATGAATGTTTCAAATATATTTTGTCAACATATGATCTAATGTGAATAATTTGGTTTTGCTTAATTTTAATAATAGATATATGGTCGGGGAGTATTATGATAAAGCATTAGTCTTTAAAAAGTTCGAAACCTATTGTACATCCTTAAAAGTCATTGCTTTGGCCATACCAGTTTTATGATTGATAGCGATTTCCCATCGGCCTTATTGCTTTCGTTGCAAACATTTCATATATATCAAATGAAGTCACGTATAATAGAGAAAAACATCATTAGCTTTCCTTAATCAGAACAAAATAAAAAAAGTCTGAGGATACATACATTTGTAACCATCATCATTAATTAACTATGCTTTTCAAGTAGCTATATCATATAATACATCTAAGGAATTCATATAATTCCAAAGACTATCATACTTAGAGTAACCATTATCAAGTCTGGCTCAACGCTAAAGCAAATGAAACATTTGCGTTGGACCATACAATATATTATAAATATGAGGGCCACATTACAACTAGAAAGCCTATAATTATTTTGGCCATACAATATATTACTGTACGCTCTGCATCCATTAGCTCCTGTGTTATTACTTTCCGCTTTTTAGTTTTCTTAGTTTTTTAACACCCGTTCTTTCTTGTATTTTTCGTCTTTTAAGTTTGTTTACTTTTTGTCGTTCCATTTTCTTCTTTTCTATTTCCTTAACGATTTTCTTTTTCTTAAACTATTTCTTTACAAAAATAAGATTTTTCCTTTTCACCCCTCCCTCCAAAAAAAAAAAAAAATTAAAATCATTACAATAGTAAAGATTTAAAAGATATAGAAAAATTGTATATCTTATTTTAAGATATAAAAGTATTGAAATACTCAATCAAAATTAGAATTTAAAACCCTCTACAATACAAATCACCAAGCCTTCCGAAATATATCATGATTTTTTCATATGATTAATAATTGAGTATTTCATGTTCTAAAAATATAGAATGATATTTTTATTATTAATTCTATATAGTGATTTTATAAATACATTTTTTGTGTGTATAATCAAAAAATTAATATATTAGTTAATATCTAATCTAAAGGGCCACACATTTTTAACATGTTTTAAACCACCAAATATAACAGACCAGAACTGAGCCACTGACCATTATGTTTCATAAATCGACTACTCAAATATCTCCTATGCATAGGTGTATATTAAATTTTGCTTGGAATTTTTTTTATCTCCAATTATTTCTATAAAAAACCAATTCAAAAACTAGAATTCCATATGTATATATATATATATATATATATATTTCTATAACTAGAATTCTATAAAAAACCAATTCAAAACTAGAATTCCATATATATATATATATATATATATATATATATATATATATATATATATACAGAGAGA